>VRLP01002547.1:0-85489 GCA_009660295.1 Lophius piscatorius
GAAATCAACCTTAATTCTGATGGTTTGAAATGAGTTTAAATATACTGTGCAACTAAAGTGACGTGATAATTAACTATTTTAATTGTTTAACTACTAAGTGAATGACGATAACTGACACGCAAAATAGGTCAGAGAAACAGTGCAATATGGGTAAACAGTAATGAAATAAAAGGTCACTAAATAAGGTCACTTACCTCCCCTTCCTAAAGATGGACCACCAAGACTCTATACGTTGATTTGTTGTAGATGAGCCATACATGTGGCTGGAATCTCCCGAGTACTGGTCAACATGCTGGTGACGCAGCGTGCACAGAATTGCAGCCATGATGCCGTTCTCTGTGCCACAATCAGTTTGCAGCCTCATGGGTGCAACACCCAGTTTTCGCACACAAGCAATGAAATTGTTAGCGATCAATGCTGGATTGTTATTTGTTGGTCCACATACCAGCCACAGCACTTTCCGTGAAAGTCCATCAATGCACCTGGAAAGGGCCAAGCCGAATGTTATTGTATCCATCAGAGTGCCACATATAATTAGGACCCATCGAATAGTAGGTTCTGCGTATGAACCTTCTCCGCGCTCTCCTCGCACATCCTTGAGGGTTGAGCTCACGGAGCAAAATCATAACATCACGTCTCTTCACTCGCAAATTGTACTTCTTTTTGAGTACTTGCCACATTGTCCTGTATCCAAAGAGTTGTCCTGTTCCACGGAGCTCCAACCTGATGGCATCACTAACATCGTTTGTAGTGGAATAATCCAGTCTACGGAACAATCGGACCTCTTTGAGTTTAGTTTTAAGACATCGCAAGCTAATGTTTACTCCGATGGCATCATATCACAGATACTGTCATACGTGTGTCTGTCTTTGAAGTAGCCTTCATCAATACTAATCACTTCATTTTCGTTTTTTTCAATCCCTTTTAAAAGATCTAAACAATTGCCACAATTTGAGCAAAATTGGGCCAAGCTGCTAAAATGAGTTCCGCAAAAAGGACAAAACATATCAGACAGCATGCACACGAATTAATATCCATGAATGACTGTTTAATTGACAGGTAGTTCACTTCCGGGGTTTAGAACCCTCTCTTTCCGTCAAACTTTTCTTTGCAAATTTGTTTTGCTTCTGGGAAATGTGTTTTGGATTTTTGAAATGTGTTTTGCTTTTGGGAAATGTGTTTTGGATTTTTGAAATGTGTTTTGCTTTTGGGAAATTTGTTTTGGATTTTTGAAATGTGTTTTGCTTTTGTAAAGTTGTTTGCACTTCTGGGCCACCGTAATACGGTGGATGGCTGGATGACCTTCTGTCCCCCAGGTACTCGCTCATGGCTGGGAGCGCACAGGAGGAAGAAGCAGGACATCTGACCCCTGCTGGTCTTTGACAGTAATGACATGAGACTGATGCCTCTCAGTATCTGAATATAAACGTACCATAGTGATCCCTCTACATTTTTTTTGAAACAAATCATTTATTACTTGCTTTGTAAGAATGAAATCTAAAGAATAAGTGAAACGACACAAATACACACCGCCAACAGTTATTATTGAAGATCAAAAAACACACAGACCAAGAATTGAATGGAAATTTCTTAGCAGCCTATTTTATTCAAGGAAAGAAATTATTGACTATTTCAATCAGAATTTTGTCTTCAACAATGTTCCCCATATTTTTCCTCTAGGCCTACCTTAAGCTTGTTTAAGGTACAGTTACATAAATTGTACTACTAGCAATATTTGTGAGTTTAATTTTCTTAAAAGGTACACAATTAAAACCACTTCTACAGGGGTACAAATAATAATGATAATACATTTTATTTATAACGCACTTTACATTTGGATCAAATCTCAAAGTGCTACAAGGAAAAAGCAGATAAAAGCATCAATAAAAAAATAGAACAATAATTAAAAAATATGACCAAAGAGCAGCAATGTTAATTAAAAGTTATAGGTTCTGCTAAAAAGGAAAGTTTTAAGTCCTTTTTAAAAGTCTCAGTCGTTTGTGGAGCCCTCAGATGGTCAAGGAGGTCATTCCACAGACGAGGGTCAGCAGAACAGAAGGCCCGATCACCCATTGTGCTGAGCTTAGTCCGGGGAAGGAGGAGGCGGTATGAGTGGGTAGAACGGAGGGATCGTGTTGAGGTCAATGGGGTGAGTAGTTCTTTTAGGTAGGGGGGAGTGTTGCCATGGATGCACAGGTGAGTGAGGAGAGAGATCTTATAATCAATCCTGGTGGAGATGGGAAGCCAATGAAGGGAATGAAGAACGGGGGTGATATGTGTTCGTGTTTACAAACTCTCATCAGGATCCTTGCAGCACTGTTTTGAACATACTGAAGTCTTTGAAGACTTTTATCAGGGATCCCGGTGAGAAGTGCGTTACAGTAATCCAGTCTGGAGGAGACAAACGCGTGGACCAGCTTTTCAGCATCACTCAAGGTGAGTGAAGAACGGAGTTTGGAAATATTTCTGAGATGATGAAAGGAGATCTTGCAGATGTGGGATTCAAAAGTGTGTTTAGAGTTGAATCTTACGCGGAGGTTGGTGACTGATGAAGAGAGGGGAATTTCGTGACCAGAGAAGGTAATGCTGGTTATGGAGGACGACTGGATCTGATGTGGGGTGCCAATTAAAATTGCTTTGGTTTTGGAGCTGTTCAACTAGAGAAAGTTGTTTTTCATCCACACCTTTATCTCCTCCAGACAAGCGTGGAGAGTTGACAGGGGAGATGATGATGACGATGAGGATGGAGAGGTTGCGGAGGAACATGTGTCAGTTTTTATGCAGATTTGCGTGTCATCAGCATAGCAATGGAATGAGAGTCCATATCGCCTGATGACATGGCCAAGGGAGAGCATGTACAGTATAAAGAGAATAGGGCCAGGAACTGAAACCTGGGGGACCCCTAAAGTGACGATGTGTGTTCGGGACCTTGATCTTCCAAGTGAAATGTATTCTGTTCTGTGGAGGAGGTAGGATTGAAACCAGTTTAGGGCGGTGGCAGTGAGTCCAATGGTGGGATGTATGCGGTGTAGGAGTATTCCATGGTCAATAGTGTCGAAGGCGAAGGTGAACCAACATCTGCTGCCATCCATAAGTCATTTGTGACTCTAAGCAGAGCTGTTTCTGTGCTGTGGGCAGAGCGGAAACCAGACTGAAAGGTTTCAAAGAGGTTGTTGTATTAATTAATTATATAATATGTAACCCTTATTTCTCTGTGTGTGGACCTTTAGGTTTTATGTTTGAAGATATTTCACCTGTCATCCAAGGGGCTTCCTCAGTTCTAACTGAGTGGTGGGGAGTCAGGTATTTAACCTCCAGTAGGTGTTTGATACATAGAGAGTTATTAGGGTACAAGTACACCGTTGGCCATTCATAACTTATGAGCGTGGAAAGAGTCGTTAGGAGTCATTGGGTGGGTTCATATGGGACACTTTTCTCCTATCCAAATTAAATCTATCCATGCTGCAATGTCGTTCGCCTGTTTACATGACCTGTGATGTTTTCCCACCCGGTGTTTACATGCATCGACTCACCTAATCGGAAACGCTTTCAGACATGCGCAGACGATGGACACTCCCGTTCATAAGGTGGCAATAATGCTACGATGATCTGGGTGCCAACCGCCCAGAAGAAGAACACGAAAAAGAGGGCATTGTGCGGAATTGGCTTTTTGTCCATCTCACCGTCAACATATGTTAAACCCTTTCATAGCTGCAATGAATAAATCACTCTCTGATGCACACCGGTACTGTCTTGAAGTCGCCATATATAAAATGTGCTGCGGCGCTGAAAAAACTCAGCCGGAACATTACGTCACGACACTGGGCATGTGCAGATACAGCTCAAACAGAAGGCTCAACGAAACAGTGTTTACATGCAGCCTCCGTAAAGGCTTTCCGAAACGATTTAGACTACCTCCTTTCAAAGGAAGGAAATCTCATTGGGAAAGGGGTGTTTACATGCAGCATTTTCTTTCCGATTAGACATCTTTTCCGAATCTAATCGGTATCAGGCTGTCCAAGTAAACCCTCTGACTGGGGACAGTGATGGTGAAAGAGTCTGGGGAGAAATGTTCAGACTGCATTATAGGTGGGTGATAGGTGGTGGCGTGGAGAAGGCTGCTCCAGTGTGGCTTCCTATGATTCTCCCCCTAACATTCTGTCCTTTCTGTCCAGAATATGAACGTGGTTCTCAAAAAGTGTCCCTTTTCCTTGAGATGCAGCTGAACTGCTGAGACCTGTTCAGATCATCTGACTCCTGTGCTGGGCCCTGCGCTTGTGGAATGGTTGTTTGGTCTGCCCTGTGTACAGATCTGTAAATTCCACACTGCATTGAAGTGCGTAAATCACATTGCTCAGTTTGTTTGTGTGTCTTGTCTTTGGGGTGAATCAGTTTTTGTTTGGATTCTCATGAAACTTGGTAGAAGGATGGAGAGATTGAGCAAAGCAACAGTTTTAGAGTGTACATGGCTTGAAAGGGGCGGAGTCAGGCTTTGTGGACCATTTTTTTGTCAGATTCACTCAATAAAACATAACATAATTGACATATTTCCATAAAAGGATTAGAGAGTAAACATGTGCTAAGACTAGGAATGCCAAAATCTGGAAACCATCCAGATAAAGAAGTGGATCCAAGACACCTCTGTACTACCATTTCCATCGCTTTCTGGAAATCAGGGACACTTAAAGGGACAGATGGGACAATCAGACCTATGAGCAGTATTGATTGCATCTTAATGATTTTAAATCCGTCCAGCTTTCTTATAATTGAGATTAATTTCCCACAGAGAACAATAATCTATGCTTTCAGTGTCACTGAATCAGATGCTTTCGTAAATGCTTTTGGCAGAAAAATTAAAATTCTGTCTAAAACAGCCCTTGGGGGAGTTTTCAATCTCAATAACATAGCCTGCTTTGAGCCCTTTGATTTGGGTTAAAGGGGTCATTCTTCAAAGGAGGATTTTGTTATCGTACCAATTACTTAAACTATTTCCAATGGATGTCAACTTCTTTAACAATATCCTTACATTTCTGGAAATTCTATTGTGATCCTTGGTTTTTATTAGGGTGGGGTGTTACAGGGAGTTTTTGTTTTGCAATATTTTGTGGAATATTGTAATACATATATTGCAATATTGCTTTGCTCCTTTTCTTGTTTTTCCGGCTGTTCCCTTTAGGGGTGGCCACAGTGGGTCAACTTTTTCCATCTTGCCTTATCCTCTGCTTCTTCCACTGTCACACAAACGCATGGCTTTCCTCAACAGATCCAGAAAACTCCACTTTGGTTTTTCGCTTTTTCTCAGCCTGGCAGATCCATCTCCAGCATTCATCTACCAATAGATCGATTATACCTCCTTTCCTCATGTCCAAACGATCTCAACCCGGCCTCACTTACTTTGTCTCCAAGACGTCTGACCTGGGCTGTCCTTCTGATGTGCTCATGTCTAATCCTGTCCATTGTCGTCAATCCCAAAGAACATCTGAACATCTTCAACTCTGCCAACTCCAGCTCCGCGTCCTGTCTTTTGGTCACTGCCAGGGTCTCTAAATATTCTGGCAAAACTGCTCTTACTACCATGTTGTAAACCTTCCTCTTTACTCTTGCAGCTGCTCCTCTGTCACAGATAAGTTTTGACACTCTCTCCACCCACTCCACCCTGCCTGCACTCGCTCCTTCTCCTCTTTGCCACACCCCCCGTTGCTAAGAAGAGTTGAGCCGAAGTACTTCAACCCCTGCGCCTTCTTCGCCTCTACTCCTCTCATCCTCACAGTTCCACCCGCCCCCCCCTTCATTTACACACATTTACTCTGTCCTGCTGTGACTGACCATCATTCCTCTTCACTCCAGCGCATACCTCCACCTTTTTGGGTTTTCTAATTGAAATATATCTGCTGTATATAAATGTAAATACATTCATATAATATTAATATATAGCATCAGCCTGTCCATCACCAAAACAAACACGAAGGGGCTCAGCCGATCCTTGATGCAGTCCCACTTCCACCTTGAACCCATCCGTGACTCCTACCGCACACCTCACCGCTTTCATGCTGCTCTCATACATGTCCTGTACCACCCTAACATACTTCTCTGTCACCCTGGACTTCCTCATGCATTCCCACAATTCCTCCCTCAGCACTCTGTCGTCTGCTTTCTCTAAATCCACAAAGACACAATGCATCTTCTTCTGACCTTCTCTCTACCCCTCCAGCAGGACTCTCACGCAAACACTCTCTTGGCATGAAACTATATTGCTGCTCAGAGATTGTCACCTCTTTTCTTAGCCTAGCTGTCACTACTCCTGACCAGATCTTCATTGTGTGGCCCATCAGCTTTATACCTCTGTAGTTCTGCAGCTCTGCAGGTCAACCTTGTTCTTGAAAATTGGCACCCGTATACTTTCCCTCCATTCCTCAGGCAACCTCTCACTCTCCAAGTGAGAGGTTAAGAGGAGAGGCCTAACCACCTCTCCATTATTCATCCTCATCAAAGCTGTTCTCAACTCAACCTCACTAATTTTCAAATGTGCTTAAATAATATTAATCAATTCTGTATAATTATATCCTCGAAATGTTGGGGAAATTATGGAACCGAAATCGCCGTGGATCCTTTGTGTTTATGTGATAACTCAAAAACTTTTTACGATGGCCAACAGGGACAAACTCACTTTAACTATCAATTTGACAACATGCGCATTCTGAAAATTAAGAAACCATGTTCATGAATTTCACAACACACTCACAAGGAAACTCAAAAGTGATGCATCCCCGTTTTTTTTTTTTTTACAGCTTCATTTAATGAATAAAAAAAGATAAAATTCACAAACATTTCATGATGTTTTGTTTAGCTTTGTTTAGCATTGCTAGCTTCGCTTAACTTCGGCGTCATGCAGTCATGTGACTCAGAATAAAACTTCAACATCGCAAAAACAACAAATGAAGTTAAAACTGAGCCGAGCGTACATGGAACCCACAGCTCCAGTAAACAAGTTGTATTGTACTTGATGAAAACTCTTAACCAGCCATTTTAAAAGCTTTGGAATGTGACATTCTGTCCATTGTTGCCATGGTGACAACTAAACTCAGTATGTGCGATGGTGGTTAAGAGTTTTCTCGGAAGTAGAGTGAAGCTGCGAGGGCTACTCAAAACATCATGACATGTCTGTTTTATTCACTAATTGAAGTAATAAAGGAGCACGTCCGCTCATGCAACACTTTTAACTCTCCTTCGTAAACACTTCTGTTGTCTCGTGGCTTTTACAGATCGATTTCTTAATGTGTTTTGTTGTGGCTTTTGCGGCGTGCGTGTTGTCAACTTGATGAAGTTGTTTTTTCTTAATTTGCAAGATGCGCATTTTGTCAGCCACCGTAATTTTACTCTAATGGTTCATCTTTTACTCACTGAGGAAGCTTTCTAATTAAAAACACAGTTTTCGGATATAACTTCACATTTCATTTCAGCAGTTCAAAGAGAGGGAATTGCATTGGGGGCATTTCAGCGATAAACCCTAGCTATCAGGGATGATGACAGCGTAGGCCTATATTTGTTATTTATTATTTTAGTAGTTATATTTATCTTTTAATAGCTGATATTGATTCCTGTTTTCATATGTTGTTTTCCTTCTTTTCTGTAAGTTTAATGCTTATCTGAATATGTTTAGAAAGCGCTCGAGAAAATAAAATGGATTCTTCTTCTTATTATTATTATTATGATTATTAGTCACAAGCATTTACTGTTTTCGTGTTTGTTTAGTTGCTGATGCTTTTCTCTCCATTATTTGCAGTAGCGGTCTGGACCTCCAGACAATTGATGGCTGGAGCATGCACAAGTGTTTGAATCGTTGTGTTAAAAAATAATGTTAATTGTACATATTAAGAAATGAAAATTGTATATATTTACAGAAGAAAAACTGCAGTTACAGATTGTTTAACAAAATTTTACGAAGCTAAAAAAAATAGTTTTCTATGAAAAAAAAAAAGTGTATTGAACTAATACCTATACCATGTAAAATAATCTACTGTTTATTGTACCGTTGAATCATGCACACCTTGAATTTGTATCAACATGTGTTCTTACAGTTATCCCTTATCTCCCTGCATATGGAGGAAGATTTAGTATTTCAATTCTGGTGCTTCCGTTGATCATTTTATCTCTAACATGACTTCAACATTTGATCACTATTAAAAGTCCAGTGTGTTAAAGTTGGCTTCAGGACGCGGCTGCAGGCCATACTTTCGGCAGAGCTCAATCTTCTGGCAAAAGTTCTCAGTTGCTTTCTTGTTCTAAATAATAAGGATCCTCCATTTGTCAAAACACAAAAACAAAGTAACAACTTGAAATGCGAGATCCCCCTCCCTTTTCACCAACATGCAGACCTACATAAAGTAAGATTATGATTATGGAGATATAAAGGGCTTTTTCTAAGATTTTGTTGTACTTTCAGTGGAAAGTACAACAAAATACCTAGTTATTAATATTATATTTCATTTATTCAAAAACATACCCATAAATATTGCCTAATATTGCCCAAATGTCTTGGAAGAAAATTCTCTCAGAAGTTAACAGCAGCCCAATCAAATCCCAGTGATTTAAGAAGCAACAGGCAATCTTTAGCATACAGACATTTATTGGAAAAGTAGAGTGCAAAACAAATGATGCTTAAAAGCACAACACACACTTATAACACACACTCCACTGCCTGTCTTCAGTCTGAAGCATAAACTCATTGAACTGAACCGGGGCTGTAGCTCATTCAAACGTCTGCTGCTGAATAATATAAGACTGTTGGTTTGCATATAAAGAATAATATTCCTCTGGTCTGAGGACAGATCTATAAACATTTTCAAACATTGATTAGTTTTCATGGAGGCGTTGAATCCAAATGATGCGGCACATTTTCCTTAACAGCAACAAACGAGGCTGAAACATTCAAGCTTATACGAGATACATTAGGCTCCTTTGTTTTCTTTAGGGACTGGATTCAAACGACTGCAGTCCTTTATTGCACATTAATATAGAAACAGCAAAATACAGATCAAATAATTCTCAAGGCTTTGTCATTCATGCTTACCCATAGAAAACAGTATTTTCTCAAAAACACAACTGGCATGCCATGAGCAAAGATTCTTAGGTCACTCTTGTCTCTCTTCAGACATAAATTCATAATATTTGATGATTATTTCACTATTCTTTAATTATTTTTTTTTTATCACATCAGTCCTTAGGAGGGTGAAATGATGTAAAAATGAAAAATGTTTTTATATCAGACAACCTTTTACATGTTTTTGTAACAATCTGTAGAAAATTGTTGAACTTTCATTTGAAAATGACACATCCATTGCTACTAAACTATCCAGAGCACCAATAGGAAACAGACTGCAGAATGGTTTTGAAGGGTAGCAGGGGACTTAGACTACCGACCTTTGGCGATAAGCATGAAACCGTACCACCAAAGAAGAGCAAACATGAAACTTGTTTTGGGAAAGTTGACTTGTGAAACCGCTGTGCGTCAAACTGGTGAGGTCTGCGCAAGAAACCTATTGGGTTTAGCTGCAGTGATCTCTCCCCATGCTTTTTCTCATGCTTAATAATAAATATAGTCCTCCGACATCTTGGTTTTTAGAAGGGAAGTTTTTCTTCACCTGCCATCTATCCTAAAAATGCTAAAAGTACTCGCTAGAGTCAGTATTCAATTCAGTTGAGGAGCCGACTCATGAAACCGTTGAGAGGTAATCCCATGTCTATGCAGTCCCCCTGGAGAATTCAACTCAGAAGGCGGTTGAAAACCGAGCAGCGCTAGAGCTACCCTGTCCCCAGGGAAGAGACACAGCACAGTCCATGGCTCCTGAAAGTAGCGGGAACCATGATCCACTTTCCACAGATACTTCGCAAGGCGGTTATATCACACCACCATTGAGGATATAGAACCAACGAGGGAGTGAATACTCCACGCAATGCAGCTAACTTACCTACCACTCTTCACTTAGAAGAGTGGTATGACCCCCACATTTTCCTCTCAACGGTTTCACGGGTATTTAGGTTTCCTTTCCTTACCATCAACTTTTTTTTGTTTTTTAGAGGCTTTTTTTTATTTTTTATAAAAAGCACTATAACATAATTTTATTAAAACTATGACACAAAACAATCAATTAATTTGCTCAGAAACTCTTTGATAACTACTGCTTCAAATTTGATAGAAATACCACAAAGTAAATGTTATTCTACACAGTTTTTGTTGGATAGGACCAGGGGGACACACCATTTGGCACAGCTGGATAGCAAGGGGAACCAAAATTTGCCAAAAACTGAATTTGCCCCCTGGGTGGGGTTCTGACTTTAAAATACAACCCATGTCCACTAAGGGGAGCTACATGCAAACACTACTACCTTTGGCTGTGACATAAGCCAATGTTTATGTTAAAATCTAGCATTGCCCGCTGTAAAAGTTTAGCAAAAACTAGGCAGAAGCCAGAGGGCTTTCAGGCAAAAAAAAACGAGTAAAAAAAAATTGAGCTGACTATGCACTTCACAAAACATAGTTGTGAACGATATTTTCCATTTATTCTAAGAGAAACCTCAAAATTCCACTGACTGAATCTTTAAGGGAAAATACAAAAAACTTTTTTTTTCCAATACACTGTACCAAACCAAAGTACAAACATCAGACTGCCAAAGCCAGGCAAATGCATGTCTGCAAAATAGAATGAACATTTGTCACAATCTCTTCAGTTCCACATCGGCCTCAAGTTGTCAAAATGTCACAGTCACAGAGCTCCAGGCCGGTGCAGAGAGACTCCAGGGAGGAGGAGCTTAGGTCGACTCTCAGAGTCAATCCATCGCAGACTGATGAGTGGAGTTGAGCACCTTTTGTTCCCTCCGGTGAAAAGTTCCTTATTTGTAAAGTTTCATCTTGTATTGCATCAGTTTGTGAGGTGCCTTGTCCAAACCTGCATTACCACACTCAGTTTGAAGAAGCTGCCAGCTGGCCGTGGTAGTAGGTAGCAACTGAGGCTTCACTGCGGCTGAAATTTTGCTTCAAAGAATGTTGACGTGTTGCTTGTTTTTTTCAAAGTAACCAACCCAAGTAGTGAAAGATTCTCCCCAGTGTCAGCAGGGAGAGGCTTCAGCCACCTGTGATACTGTGAGGAGGAGCAGTTACAGAACTTAGATGGATGATGCAAACAGCATCTTTAGCGGTTGACATTTCAATTGGTGCTTTCTGCTGTGTCAGTTGAAACAAATAGGCTTCATTAACGTGACAATAAAATTGCAAAACAACCCTCCACGTCTGGCTCATAGCCTTTGTCAGGCTTCTTCATGTTTCTAAACCTTCACTTATCAATGAAAATATAAGATTTGCATTCATATGCCGATAGGGGTAAAGGGAAGCTTCGTTTTACATGACAGTTCTGCTAAACAACAGAAAGGGTTTTCCTTTTGCATTTGAAAACTGCCCTCATGCACACGGACTCACACAAATAAAACAAATAGTTTGCACGCCAGGACACCCTTCACAATTAAACAGAAACATCAACTCTCTCCTACAAACAGTTTCATGCACAAACACGCATAATTCTGTTTGGACAGATGATGAAGTGGCATTCTCACCCAGATTGACCCTTGACTAACAAAGTTAGGGATCAAGATTTTTGAGTTGGATCATGGAACAAATTCATGGATTGTCCATGGTCCTTTGCACCACCAATGATGACGGCAGCATTTTCAGATTAGGTTCTGTCATAAAAACTTTTCTTTTTTTCATTGCACTCTAAAGAAAATCTCAAACCAAGACAGAAGTTATGTCTTATGCGGCAAAATGTCGTCATGTAGACGGCCTCTACAACTTTACTTCCCATTAATGTCACAGCAATGGCAGAAAACATAGTAATCAGTGATACAACACAATCACCAACAAACAGGTTCTACAGGATCTGAATTGGTTTGTTGATGATGGCGACCTGGTAATCTGACCATGTATCGTCTGTATTGTAAAGGAAAGCTCTAAGTTCTTGCTGTGTTCCAAAGGGGATTCTCTAAATAAAGGCTGGCTTCATTTAAAAAATGAGACATTACCGGATGACTAATACATTATTATAGCTGTCAGGTGCATTGTTTTTCGAAAGCTAGTTTTTGTCTTTGGACTTGAAGTCATTTGCAGTGCTCAAGTGGTCTGCAGGGCACTTCATGAAGTCCCAATGTGCTTGCTTCCCTTGATGAGGATAAATGCAGGATCAGATTAGAGTTTGTTCCTGTCGTCACACACTTCCAGCCCGCCAGTCTCACCTGCATTTTATTGATTGCAATCAGTGAGCTTCAGGTCCCTGTGAATGCATACTGTGAAAGCTGGACCTCACAATCCCGCTGACTATTTGTTGTTTCAGCAGGAGGTGTTAGACGCGTCACCAAAGGGATAACTGGCGTGTGACGATAAAGCGTCCACTGCAACGTTACTTTTTGATCCTTCGATTTTGACGCTTCCTTTCATTGTGAAGCAGAATTTCCCAAGCGTTCAATTGTTCCCCCACTGTTTGGTTTGAGTTTACCCTACTGATGGTGTGTTGTTGCCATAGTGATCCTGTTCAGTAATAGAGGAACCACTGGTTCAGCTATTTGGTGCATGCGCTTGGCAGAGGAGCCAATGGTGCTAAGCTACTATCTGTTGGATTATGACTATGGTTTCAAGTGAGGTAGCATGATGGTGTAATGGGCAGCACAGTTTCCCCACAATAAGAGGGTTCCAAGCTCAAATCCACCTCAGATTTCTTCCTTCTGAGTGTTCCCCGTGTTTGCATGGATTCCCTCAGGTTTACTCTGGCGTTCTCCAACAGTCAAAGGAACGTGCGCTACATGTGAATTAGACAGTTTTGAATTGCCAGTAGGTGTGAGTGTGAATGCTTTTCTGTCTCTTTTGGAGAACTGGTAACTTTCCTAGGGTGTATCCCGCCTCTCACACAATGTCAGCTGGGACAGACTCCAGTCCCCCCGTAGCCCCGAAGGATAAACAAATAGATGGCCTCTAAGTCAGAACACTGCATAGATATGTGTGTTTTTTCATCCAGTACCTCACGCTGCACAAACAACAATTGAGTGACTTGGGAATAATTATGGGGTGTCCAAACCAAATTTTTTGCGATGTTTTACTATTTCTATTCTGCCCGCTTTACTCACGTGAGTTCACAACATTACATTTGGACGCGAACGCGAATACTGAAACCCAATTGTCTCCCGATGACTGTTCCGTTGGTGTGTGAGTGGTGGCGTGAATGGTTACTGCTCCTGATGAGCATGTGACGCCTTACATGGCAACCTCTATCATCACTGTAGGAATGTTTGTGTTAATGGGTGAATGCTGACTCCTGTTGTAAAAGCACTTTGAGTGGTCAAGCAGCCAAGAAAAGCGCTACATAAGTACCGTCCGTTTACCATGTCGAAACTTCATAGGCCCGTTCGTCATCAATGCTGATAGGCTTTTGCACAACAGCACCAAAAAAATGTCTTGCTCAAATTGAAACTTCATTCACGTCACAACGTCATTAATTTTCAGTTAAAATGTACACCTTCGGTGTAATTGTAGCATTGGATTGGGGACATTAAATATTATCCTCAATATGGATATTAGTTTTTTTCCAATAGGGCAGATGGGGGCTGTGTATGTATCATGATGTTCCTATGTACAGGTAAAGATTAAGACTAAATACTATGAAAAAAAAATTGTTTCCTTGCATAATATATTTCTTTGTGGAGTTTGTTAATTTAATATCTCAGACACTCTATATTTACCATAAAATGACAAATTGTTTGGCAAGCATGTTTTTGTATTTCATTTAAAATTGTCCATTTTAATTAGATCATCCCACTATCTCTGGTAAAGCGTGTTTTTGGAAAACCATTTCACCCATATTAGACTTTCGTTGGTTGTTTTGAGTTACCTAATTCTGTTTAGTAGGTTCTCACAGGCTTCAATATGCCCAAAAATAACCTTTCTATCAAATAGAATTTTCTCTATAGCCGTGGGTAAAGTCTCCTCCTCGATGGCCCCTTAGACCTTTGGTGCACCCAAGGGCCCCTCATTGGTCCTTTACTCTCTAGCATATACATGCTGCTATCGGGTCATATTATAAACGGGTTCCATCACATTTTTCATTAAGAAGTAGAGACTCTAAATGTGCTCAACCAAACAGTTGAGCAGGTCATTAATGGACAACATGTAGAATGTCTCTGTATTTGTGGAACTACTTGTCTTCAAATATCATGAATTTTTAAAGCGGGAACGATACAATAATCTGATAGTTTAAGCGATTCCATTTCTTGCTTTAATTGCTGTGACACTTCATGGGATTTCGGGGGGGGTGTCCCATCTCCTTTAGCAGACACTAATCAGACTGACTCAAGCTTTAGACAACCTGACAAACACATTTCTCATCAAGACAAAAATATCCGACAAACAGGAAATATCTTCATGTTGCTTCACACCCATTAGTGAGACTTGACACTTTCAACACATTTTTCTCTCTCCCTCTTCCGTCTAATCCTGCAAAATCTAAACATAGGCTTTAATGGCTGCAGAGCAAGAACCAGATATGAGCTATAAACACGAAAGTTGTGGATCTGACGGTATGGAGACAGGTGGGGTGTGTAACCCTCTGGAATGTACAAGCGCCAGTCACTCACGGGGAATGGGGATGTGGGCTCGCTGGCTTTCTAAAGGTGTTGGTGGGAGAGTCAGTGATGGCCACTAGTCATACTGGCCCTTCTGTCAAGCCCTCCAGGGGAAGGCTAGTGGCATTATCAGTGGGTTGTGGGTCATCCTGGGGGTGTGAGGGGTTCTGGGCTGCAGCAGCCAGACTGGCATAAGGCAGGTGGCAGTCCGTGTGCAGAAAGGGTGGGTAGTGCTGGCGGTAGCAAATGTAGGCGAAGAGCAACCCGATGAGTCCTCCAACGAAGGCGTCTGCAAATTAAAAGAAACACAAAGGTGTATTTTAAGAAATGCATCTTGAGCCTTAGTCTATGTGGAGTAGGAAGATAAATCACTGTTGCACTAAGAATGAACACAATCAATCAGGCCTTCTTTTATGTGCAGCACTTCCTGTGCGCATTCATCATACCTGACGAGGTTAAAGGAGGGCTTTGACAATAACCGTATTACTGCAATACGGCAGTCATGTGACCTTTACCACAGACTGAGCTCATTACTGTTATGAATTCAATTTATTTTTGCTGGTGAAAGCTACAGGAGTGCATACTGTGTGTTATCTGGGTAGCCCGAACTGATTTTACCCTGGAAGAGTCAACTCCCTAAAACCTCTGACATCCTTTCAAGCTGCCATGATTATGAAACCTCTACAGTCCTTACTGAATGTCTGTAAACTATAATCGCGTACTTGAATGGTACCATGTTTCTAATACGATGGTAGTGACTTTTGGTGTCGTTTTGAAGTATGACTGTATTCCAGGTATAATTGGAAGTTACAAAGTGACAACGAAATTCGTACGAAGCAAAACGTATTGTATGTTCATTTGTATTTCATGTGTTAACACATTCTTGACTTTTTCCAATCACCTCTGCAAATACTGATAATAATAATGTAATAATGTAAACCTTTATTTATGTGTCAGACACAGACAAACAGTAAACGCAGTGAAATTGTTGGCTGAATTTGATTTGATTTGGCCCACTGTGACAAGCTGTGGGGGCTATCTGAGACCAACTGCTCAAGGTAATGCAGACTGCAGGAGCAGTCTGGGTATCAAGCCAAGGATCTTCCGATTGGTATACAGCTGCCCTACCGCCTGAGCTACAGCTGCACCAAACTATGGGGCAAGTAATATTTGACTTCTAGTGTTTCATTTCTCCTCTCACCTGGATTATAGCCCAAAATCGGGCCTCGGAAGGTTTCACTTCTTCTTTTTTTACAGGTCACTATTCTAGATTTGAATAATTCCCCTGTTTTATATCACGTCCAACTGTATGAGTATGCAGTATGAGCATTTAGCTCCCCCTAGTGGACATTTGTGGTATTTAGCTGCCAAAGTCCTTCTCATGGGCCAATATCCCATTTCTGCCATATATTGGGTCGATTGAATATCCAATTCTGCCAAATAAAGAGTCCTCTCTCGAAGAATGTGTAGAATAACATGAACTTTGTGATATTTCCATCATAGTTGATGCCAAGAGTTTCAGAGCAAAGTCACTGGTTGTTTTGCATGCTTAGTGTAATATAATAATGATAGCCTTATTTGCCTTACCCATAGGTTCAATGTTACTGACACTGAAAATAGATTATTTTAGGTATTACGTATCTATAGACGCCAAAGTTATACAAATACACCAGAGAGATGTGGATTTATTTGAAGTTTTGTTTCAGGGGGGTAATTAAAAGAGGAGTCGACGTAAAACAAGCAACGGGTAGAAGAGGTTAACTCATTAGTTGTAAATATTTAACCTGTTTTTTGTTAAACACCATGTTTATTCCTCATTGATGGCTGCTTGACTCTTATTTGATCAGTTTTCCTCTTGCAAAGTTTTTATCTTCTCCTCTGGTGTATTTTCATTATTTTTGGCCAGTCTGGCTTCTTACCTACATCTAGGTTTGCCTGCCACTGTTTCGATGCTGCTTTTGTTGTGATTGTGTGGTTAACCACCCTCCTGTAGTTGTGTGTTGCTTTAGAAGGTGAGTAAAGTGAAAGGCAGAGCCATGAGTCTGTTCCACTGAGCAGTCGTTGCCTCTGGTTAGTCTGCCTCTGTCTCTCTGTCATCTATGCAGAACAGCTTCATATGAGACCTGCTCCCCTTAAAGCTATAATACATCATCTCATATCAGACTGCCGCGCTGGATATTAAACCTCTTTTGTTTGGTTTAGAGCACTGTGATATTTCCATCTGGAGTCTTGGATCAACTGAAAAAGAGGCTTCCATAATATCTGAATTGTATTTCTCTGTGTGTGTAGCCACACTCCTTTTATTCCCTACTTCTGGGGGATGTCTAATATAATACTGCATTGATTTCCGCCATTCAGAAACTATTCAGCGCGAGAGCTTGCTTTGTTGAGATGCCAATGACTCCCGTCAGCTGAATCCAATAGATTGTGATATGTGATATTAGTGTTGTGCCCACATTGAACAATGGTGGGAAGCCATAACTGAGTAAAATATCTAAATTGAGGCCCCATGATGAATCTAGTTCAACCAAAAAAGTTCATTCAACTTTAAAATATGACTAAACTCATAAAAAAAAATAAAAAATATCTATATCAGGATTTAGTTACATTTAGTTTGTGAAACCACGTAACTTGATGAAGTTGAATAAATTCAACAAATTTATTTATTTTCTTTCAGTGTGGAGCCAGAGAATGTTTAGCTTCCCTGTTACTAAGGAACAAGCACTGGGGTTTTTCTGATGTACATTAACCCCGGTCCTTGATAGACTTAGTTCTGACTTTTAGTCGTCCTGCTCCCCAGGAACATATGGCTCTGAAAAACGAATTAACATCATACGACATATCCGTCACGTTTATCTCCACTTCTCTCCCACGCTCAACCCACATAGGAATTTTTCCAGATCTGTACTATATACTGCCACTGCAACGCTCTGAAGAACTATACTGGAGCTGCGAGGAAGACGAAAGAGTCTATGAGACAGTTTTCAGTGCAAAAATATGGATGCTGCCCAGCTGGACTTTCTTTTTGTGACCTTTACATTGTTTATCAGCGATACTTATTGAGATGAAAATGATGGTGATAATGGTGATCATGGTTGTACAGATGTTTCAAAGTTTGTTTTAAACTAAAAGTAATTATGAAGGTACCTTGAACCATATGCTTCCAAAGGACAGGGCATTCCTTCTCAGGCCGATGCGAGCAGATATAACGCATGTAAGATCATAAGATACGGCATTGAGCTGAATAAACCTGGACTGTTTTACTGTTTCACTGTATGAACCTGGACTGTTTCACTGTTTTAGTGTATGAACCTGGACTGTTTCACTGTTTTAGTGTATGCACATGGACTGTTTCACTGTATTAACCTGGACTGTTTCACTATTTTACTGTATGAACCTGGACAGTATCACTGTATGATACTCGACTGTTTCACTGTTTTACCATATGAACTTGGACTTTTTCATGGTTTCACTGTATGAACCTGGACTGTTTCACTGTATGAACCAGGACTGTGTCACTGTTTTACTGTATGAACCATGACTGTTTCACTATATGAACCTGGACTGTTTCATTGTTTTACGGTATGAACCTGGACTGTTTTACTGTATGAACCTTGACTGTTTCATGGTTTCACTGTATGAACCTGGACTATTTCACTGTTTTACTCTATGAACCGTGACAATTTCAATATTTTACTGTATGAACCTGGACTGTTTCACTGCATGAATTAGGAAGGCATCTAGTAGTAGCATTACTGTCTGGTTGTAGAAGCTGCTGGTTATTTGTCGCATGCAGTTGTTGTATATTTGAAATTAGAATTCCAACGTTGCTGTGGTTACAGATTGAGCTCATAGTGCAAACTTCCATTGTTTCCAATTACTGTTTTTTTTGTAATTTCTGATAAATCTGTTTTGTGAATTGTTACTTAAACAGATGAAAATGTAGTCCTAATAATAATTTGTCTTTGTAGTGTAAAATCTGCAAGACTAGACACACAGTAAAAATTGATCCAGATGAAAACAAACTTGGAAGAAGAAGTTTACTGAATAGCAGTCCGTTTGTAAAAGTGCACACTTAATATAAGATTAACTCTTACACAGTAATGCCTTCCTCTTTATGATGCACAAGAGAGAGAAAAGCCGAGAAAATCCGATGATTACATTTACTGGCTAAGCTTAATTAATACGAGTATTGGACATTTGCAAAGACCTGCTGGCAAAAAATCCAATCTTAATGGGCAAAATTGATTAAATTTGAATATGTGCAAACAGTTTTGAGACGAGATACATGCCAAAAAAAGGTCCAGCAGTGAACACAGGAAGAAGTTGCCTGAATAATGGCAGTCTGCTTCCCACTCACACACAAAGTGAGTCATTTTCATTTTCATGTGTGTGTGTCAAATTGGTGGGCCAACCTTGCCAGTGATGCTTGTAGTCGCAGGTCCGGGACAACGCAATCATCATAGCACTGTAGAGAGGCAAGACCATGGCACAGAGCCTCCAGCTACGCCCGCGACCCTGATCCATGAAACACTGCAGCTTTCCAGCCAGATAGAAGGATGTGAAGCCAAGGCCAGAGAACGCAACTGACAAAGAGAAGGAAGGGAAGGAAGATTGGAAATTATAGAGCTCTCATATTACAAACTCTGGGCAATCCGTCTGCCGCCATGTCTTCGCTGATTGTCTGACAATGCATGATGGACCTGTGCAAAACAATAAAATCAACATTGAACAAAGGAGCTTTATTACTACTACAAAACATTACATGCAGACAAACAATGTTATAAAAAATGTTTGCTAGGAATTCCAAGCTCCTCCACCACAACTTAACTACAGGCAAACTAATCAAACAAAAGGAGGCTTAGTGGGTTATCTGTTTCGTCTGGATGTAAATGGTTATCCAGCCCTTTTCTAGTCTGCTTAACCACTCAAAGCTGTTACAACACGAGCCAGCATTCACCCATTCACACAAACATTCATACAGTGATGATGGAGGCGGTCGTACAAGGCTCCACATGATCACCAGGAGCGATAACCTTCACACACATCATTGTAACAGCCATGGGGAGCAACTTGGGGTTCAGTATCTTGCTCAAGGACACTTCCACATGCAAACCCCAAACTGTAGTTCGTATGCAAGGACTGTAGTTGGCAATATAACCTTCCAAAACAACACCTCAGAAGAAGAATGACCAGAAAGTATATATGATCTCTGTCTAATACAATAGTGGTAACCATGGAGTCTGCAACAAAACAAAAAACATGATGGTCTGACATTGTTTTTGGTGTTTCTTTGTTCACAAGAAGTGAGGCTTTGCTGTCCCCATATTCACAAGAGTTGTATTTCAAAATAGTACATAGGACCTGCTTTCAATATATCCCAATTACAACAAACAATTTCAGTTTTATGTGAAATTGTTTACCTGTATATTGACAACTTACCCATAATTGTGCCTCTACCTAGTTGTTACAATTTTTTTGATGATGTGCATATTGTTAGATTATGATTAAACACACTGGCTGTTACTGTCTATGTAACAGCCAAAAGGTTGTAATGTGTATATGTACCTCTATCTAGTGAACATAGGTAGTATTTTGCAGCCCAAATCCCTCCCTTGGGTTAAAATACCATTTTCTAGTTGGCTGCCTAGCTGTGGCTGTAGTTATCAAAAGGTTTCCGAGCAAATTTACCGATTGTTTTGTTTCATGGTGTTACTGTTATATTATGATGTAATTGCTTTTTTATCTCAAAATTCACGCAAGGCAAGGCAAGGAGATATTGGTATTTGTTGTGTTTATCCACAGATTACTCACACATAGTAAAGGGTACAATGTTACTGACACTGAAAATAAATTATTTTAGCTCTTACCCGTCCATAGATACCAAGATTATGCAAATACACTTGATAGCTGTGGACCCCGTTAAGTTTATTTTAGATAAGTAATTCAGGCAACACTTAATTTTAGATAACCATGGGTTAGGAATTACTCTTATCTGTGCAAACACCACCTTAGATCAGAGAGCGGTCATATAACCTCCAAATTAGACTGCACTCCTAAATTAATGTGGTGTTAAAGCATTAATATACCGTTATTGGAAATAATGGTGCAGAGGTCAAACATTAGTCTCCGAGCCTGGGGTCCGGGTGAAAGCTCTGAGAAACTAATTGGCTGATGGCCTTGCTGGGCTGAAGGGGGTTGTGTTTTATTCGATATTAGATAGTGATAGAGATGAAGTAGTAAAAAGTGCCCCTGAGACAGGGTCATTAGTTAATAACTGCAGTGGGTAAAAAATAAAACACCCATTAGCTGTCCATTTGTTACTAAACTCAAAAACTGGCAAAGAATACTAAGGGTGGGTGGATAGGATGATTGTGAGGCTGTCATACTGTTAGGGAGCAGTCGGCTCCAGGGAATTCAATAAATGTTGGATGTTGGCTCATGTAGTGAAAAAACTGTGGTAGAAATAACTGGAAATGAATGCTGCATGCAGAGATGAAAGGATCAGGAGGCGCTAACAGTGTAGCTGTATTTTGGCATGTGGGTGTATTCTGGACATGACACCTCCATGTGAACTTTGCCAAAGTTTGGACCATTGACTTACTGTATAAAAACTTCCTGTTTAATGGCAAAACATTTTATTTTTGCACACAGCTAAGGTACCACCTTTACAGTTATGCCAAAGGTTTAAATACATTCCCAGCCTCAAGATGTTGAGGTTATACTGATCAAGTTGATCAGGAGAGGGCCGAAGAGGAATTATTTAAAGTAAGACAAGGAAATTCTAAACTCTATTTTCTTGAATTGGTTGTCTCGTTCAGAGTTACAAGGGGGCTGGAACCTATCCTAGTTGACACTGGGCGAAAGGCAGCCCGCTGCCTGGTCAGTTCACAAATAGAGACAACTATTCACACTCCCATTCACACCAACCATCACAAATTTAACCTTTACTCAAGTTTTTGGATGGTGGAAAGAACCTGAAGTGCCTGAGTGGAACCTAGTCATGTACGAGAAGAAAATGTAAACTACACACAGAAACGCCACAGGTGCTGATGTGAGGCAAGATGCTACTTTTCATGTGATTTGTGCTGAATAAAGAGCATGTGAATCACATACGTGCATGCTGCATAGCTGCAATGGGAGTGTAATCTAAAACAGCCAACGCAGAACAACATTCAAAAAGTAAACTAAAACTGTTATGCACAAGATTTTAAGAACATGAAATAAATAAGAAAACAATGTCTTATTTACATCACTGCTGTGGAACATAGTCGCTTAAATATCCCATTAAAATCCCCAACTCTCAACAACAGATGTGCTTTGGTACTGAATTGGGTCTTTGCAGCCCTTTCTGGTCTCTGGTCAGATGGACCAGTAGGAGCTCTGCTTGAGCCATACATTGATCTGAACTGGAAATGGATGGAACACACACACACCTGAGAAATGATTTCAACTGCTAAATTACTTTTCTGCACCGGACCAGGAGGAGAAAGCAAGCAAAAAAAATAAATCACAATAAATGTGGAAGTTTGAAAAAATCCTGATTTTGATTTGAAGGTCTTATTACCCAGCTCTAGACTGAACTATATTATTCATAGACCGGTGACTCTGACTGAATGTTAAAACTCACCAGAATTCTATCTGAAGGGAAACCTATTCTTACATTTTTACCTGGTCTACCAATTCAATGCAATGTTGTAACCAAAAATCAAAGCCCAGTACTAAATTTTTTTTTTCTTTGTTGTTTATGGCTCATTATGTCGTTTTTCCAAATCCAGTGTCTTTATGAGGATGTTGTCAAGTACAAGGCTTGAGATCCAGCAGAGATGATTATTGTGTGAGTGATGGTGGCTGGAGTTTATTTAAACTGGCTTAGAGAGAGATACAGCGATGCGTCACAGATAGTTTACCAAAACACACACTGGGAAACACACACAGATTCACAAAAAGTCAATAATCCAAAGATGGCAACATAAATATGCACTATATAGCCCCTAATGTCTGTGTTTCTAGACTGGAAACAAAGAAACAGTGCTTTAGGATAAGATTGGGCCTATCGATACTCTGGTATCGATCCCTCGACACCCACCGGTCGATATTTTGGAGTCGATACTTTTTTAAATATCGTGTTACCACTGTGCTAATACAACACGTGAAATTTATTTTCACTGTTGAGAGTTTTAGGCATTAAATTTATGTGTGAAAACCAACCCGGGCGTATTTTAGATGGTCATCCGTGTCACATGATTGGCAGCTTATCAGATGTCAGCCCCTGACACTTTTAAAGACGCTGAACATGGCCATGAAAAAAAACGAGCATGCCTGCACCGCCTGCTGTCCAGATGATGATGATGCTGCTAGTGTTGGTGATGATGTTGTGTAATAATGTTATAATGGTTTAATGCAAGTTCTTGAGCACTATGTTGATCTTTCAATTTAAGAAATTTAATGAATTATGTATTCATTTGAAGTCTAATTATATTTATCATGATTTAACAAAGATTTATTTTCATCTTATTTTTATTTAATTTACTCATTGATCTATTTTATTAGAATTTTATTAGAATTTCTTTCAAGTATTTATGTTCATGAGTTTTATTCATATTTCATATTGTCCTTGCAATACAGTTATTAATGAAAACAGCAATCATGTGATTTTCCTTTAAGTGGCAAAAAGTATTGGTATCGATGAAAAAAATCATAAACTAGTGGTATCGTATCGAAAGGGAAAATTTTGGTATCGCCCGTCCCTACTTGAAAATGGAGGGTATGCTAATACCGGTCTGCCAAAACAATTAAACCACCTCCTTAATATGGTGTAGGTCCCGTTTTTGCCGTTTCTTTGTTGACATCGTATGTTCTGACTCGTTCCTGTCTGAACTAACAAGCACTTTTTCAGCAGTTTGTGCCACAGTAGATCTTCTGTGGAATTAAATCAGGCTGGCCATTAGTCCTCAAGAACATCAATGAGCCTTGGACTAAATGTCTCTCAGATCCTGATGCTTGTCTGTATTTCCTGCTTCCAACATCAACTCCAGGACAATATTCACTACTGCTTAATATATCCCCCCCACTAACAGGTAACCACGCTAACCAGATAATATATCCCCCCCCACTAACAGGTAACCACGCTAACCAGATAATATATCCCCCCCACTAACAGGTAACCACGCTAACCAGATAATATATCCCCCCCCACTAACAGGTAACCAGGCTAACCAGATAATATATCCCCCCCACTAACAGGTAACCTCGCTAACCAGATAATATATCCCCCCTCACTAACAGGTAACCACGCTAACCAGATAATATATCCCCCCACTAACAGGTAGCCACGCTAACCAGATAATATATCCCCCCTCACTAACAGGTAACCACGCTAACCAGATAATATATCCCCCCCACTAAATGGGGAACCATGCTAACCAGATAATATATCCCCCCCACTAACAGGTAACCACGTTAACCAGATAATATATCTCACACCGACAGATAACCATCCATCCATCCCGCAATTTTCTTCCACTTATGCAGGGCCAAGTCGTGGTGGCAGGAGACTCAGAAGGATTTGGCAAACCAAGTCCAAAAAGCCTATTTTTTCGGCTAAACGGCTTTCTTCACCACTGGTGTCAACTAGCGGGTTCCCAAGTTGCCGCCTCAACAACCACCTATAAACTTCCGGCTACAGCTGCTAGCAGCTGCCTCCACAATGGAGGACTTGAACATTGCCTACTCTGATCCATGACCCCGACCTCCCCCGGAATATGTTGGATGTTCATCTGGAGGTGTGATTGAAAACCCGACAGACAGGGGATTCCACCAGACGTTGCCAGTTCACTTCAACAACTCGCTTTGGGTTACCAGGTTTGTCCTGCAGCCTTTCTTGCCATCTGATCCAACTGTTCATCAGGTGGTGATCAGTGGACAGTGGACAGCTCCTAGGACTAGGGTCTTCACTATGGTCTTCACCATAATGAAGACCCTAGTGTCCAACACATACGGCCGCAGATCTGATGATAGAACCACAAAGTCGATCATAGATATTTGGCTTAAGGTGGTGTTGTACCAAGTACACAAAGTCATGTTCAAGCCTATCCTCGAACATGGTGTTTGTTGTGACAGTCCATGACTAGCAAAGAAGTCCAAAAACAAAGCACCACTTTGGTTTAGATCAGGCAGATCTCCTAATCACCCCCCCAAAGTTTTCTCCATCGTTGTCAACATTGGGGTTGAAGTCATCCAGGAGAACCATAGAGTCGCTGGCTGGAACCCTTTCTAGGACAACAAACATACTCTGAACTACTTTTTTGGGGCGTAGGCACAGACAACAGTCAGAGCTTTCCCTCCTGCAACCTTTGGTTGCATGGATGCGACCCTGTCGGTCCTTGGAAAAGTCCAAAACAGAAGCATTCAGACGGGGGAGCCTCTCACCATGGGCAACTCCAGAGAATGATAAAGTCCACCCCTTCACCGGGTTTTGGTTGAGGAACCAATGCTGTTGTTGGAGGAGAGCCCTACCAAATCTAGCTGGTACAGCTCCATCTCCTGCACAAGCATAGGTAAACATGGTAACCAGAAAAGCAATGTTATCCTGACTTCACCTGTCATTAGTTATACTGTTGTGGCTTATCAGTGTGTTTGTTACGATTTCTCTTCAAAAAGTGTTTTATCTGCTGCTCCTCCTCCTGCTTATTATATTTAAACTTTATTTCGAATTATTCACCCAGATTTTTCATTTCGTTTGTAGAAATATTAGTGGTAATTAGACAGAAAAATCTGTCCTTGGGCTCTATGTCATGTTCAGCTTCTCTGTTGACCTGGTTTAGACCTGAAACAAACACACGCTCTGCATATATTTGCCAATTTTCGTCAGGAAAAAAGGAGGGTAAAATATTGAAAAAGGCTTACTGTAGCAGCAAAATGTTTCGTCTCCACACAGCAATCAGAGAGTGTGTTTGCAGACCCAGTGAGTCAACATCTCATGAAAATACTCTGCTGATATCCATAATGCATGACTGAGGTCCTTCATAAAATAATTTGCATAATTGACTTAGCAAACATATTTGCTGGTTGGGAGTGATGCAGAGAATATAAGGTGTAGCCAGTAACCACTGACGGACGTTCCCTGAGAGGCAGAAGGAGTCCTTGGAAGTCAAGAGGACAGAGACAAAGTTATGAAAGGAATAAACATGTTGGTAATGAATCCGCTTCATGCATTTAAAAATCCTTAATGAGTGATTCCCCTGAGGCAAAACAGTTTCCTGGTGAGGGTGAGGAGTGCAGTAATTGTTTTTTCAACTTTAAGTAAGTACTTCGTTTGCTCAGAGAAGTAAAGTGGGCTGATGTCATGCAGGAAGTGAAACAAAGCGGTGACAAAAACTTGGGGATTAAAGATGAAAAGGCTAGAGATATATTGTTAGCTAAATTGAAATGAAAATTGAAACATCGGGAGTCTTACATACTTATAGGGAGCAGTTTGGAACTGCAAAAACTCAGCTTTCCAGCCTCAAAGTTCTTACAGATCTACTATTCCTACGCTGTTGTGCCCGACAGCAAGAATATTTCCCAGCGAAACCCCCAATCCCCTGCGTTGTACAATTAATACCCCTGACTGAACTTGTTATGTCAGAAAAATAGTGTTTATCATAAAACGGTCCCCATATTGAGTAACGTATCTATTAGAGTAAAATATGATAAATTGACAACAGATCTACTCGAGTCGATTAATATGCACAAAATATGGGTGAAATTGTCCAAACATTTGGTAAGTGATGTCCGACAAACAGTGTTTTTCATGAAAAAAAAAAGCTCATGAGGAAAGTATGAACTATGAGATTAAAATATCATAGTTACAAGATAAATCTTCTTGAGCAATTTCATATGCATCAGATTTGGACAAAATTGGACCGACGGTTAAGAAATGATTGCTCGTAAACTTTGGACGTTGGACAAGAAAAATTACGTCTTTGTCTTGATTCCAGCTTTTGGCTTTCCGCATTTCACAAGTTCCTATTACTAGTACAAATAATCTGAGTGAACTGAGATCAACCCGAGGTGACAAGTCACGCAAGTACTGCCAGCAGGCAGAGGACCTCAACATCATTATCATCAGAAAGACAATGGACTCATGTTGATGTCAAAACTCAACCTCCTGCAGACGATGAATTTTGGTTGCACGACAAAATCTGATATCTGTCAAAAACCGTTCCCCATCCATTGGATGTGGCCAATTAGGGTCCCAATAATAGCAGCGACGATGTGGAAGAGGTTGGCGTACCCTGTTGGTTGGATTTTAGGTTTTATCAAAGAATGGGCAATGATTTTGGTGAATATTCATTAAATATTATAAAACTGATTGTTTTAAAATGAACTGCTGTTTTTACTAATAGCTGGTAGTGATTCGGTGCTACTGCCGTCAGGTAGCATCATCTTCAGGCTATTTGGAACAATGTGATATACCCGGTGGTGATTGGGTGTGACGCTACAGCAATGGCAGAAACATGATACAGCGGTAAAAGAGATTGGCAGCGAAACGCATTTAAAGGAATAGAGGACAGTGTTAACTTTTCATTATTAGAGAGTGAAGCCTCCAACGAATGAAGCTCCACCCAAAGTCAAACAATTAATGAGGGCAAATAAAGTGAGTTTGATATTAGACATGTAGAGCAAACAACAGCCCTCAGCTCGAATATTTTGACATTATTTTCCGCAGCTTTAAACTTATTTATCCAGTGCTCAAAAATTGTCTCTGGTGAAGATTGATGGACATACATCTACTAAAGGTTTGACGGTGTAAAAATGGATGCAAAGTTGATAGCACCCACAAATAAATGAGCAAGCTGATCTACTAACAGTGTGCACTGAGGATTGTGTCCGTCAAACGTGCCAAAATAACATGTGCTGTACATTTAATACGTTTGCCTTAATTAATATGCAATATTGCTATCCAAATGTGCAAAATACTGGCAGGAGTACTTACTCTAGCAGTTCATATTCTTATTTTTATTTCAATAATTAGCGGTAGCTTTTTTTTCTAGAAAGAAAAACACTGTTTTCTGGACATAACTTAAAAAATATTTATATATAATATATAAATAAAAATTTCGAAATAAAATTCCAATTTAATCTAAATGTGGTGCATATGGTTCGACTCAAAGAGATCTATCACATTTTACCGACTCCCTTTAACGCCTCTGTCTAAAAAGTCTAATGATTTTGGAACACCAGCCTCCTGATCCTTGCCCCCTTCAATTCTGTTGAATTATCTATGATTTAACCTCGATCACAGCCTGTCAAAACGATCACTGACAGTCACAACTTCCTCCCTTCTCTCCACTATTTGTTTTGACCTTTAACCCCTTCAGGGACCAGTACAGTGTCTCTCTGCCTCAAGTCAGAAGCGATGCATATGAACCAGACGCTTATAGGTCCTGAGTAAGTCTCCATTATTAACATAAAACTCCCAACAGGAACTCATTATTGGCTCTGTGTAATTGCTACTGCTGATCTCCTCCATAAGCTGCTCCTCGCTGGCGCTGATATACTGTTGGCTGGCTGCATATGTGTGGGGTGTAGTTATGTAATCGAAGTAATATTATGGGAATTCTAAGCTATGATTAATTTCAAAGGTGAAAGACTCAGCATGGAGCTTCAATGGTGTGATGAGGTCCGCCTCACAGGACTCATTATTTTATTCAAGGGGCGTATCAATTGATCATATCTAATGATTTTGCGGTAGCAAAGGGAGGACAGTGAATTGAATATAAATAAAAAGAAAAACAGGTTAATGTCTGATGACCTGCTTCAGGCAGTCATCAGACAGTCAGTGTCTGTCTTTTTTTCTCTTCTTTAGAACTCCCTCATTATTTGTTAGCCCCTCACTTTGAGGTTGAGAAATCAAATTCATCACAGACCAGGACTGTTCAAATGGCATTTAGATGCAATCATTTTAGCTTAGTGTATATAGATTAGACATAACCTTAAGATCATTGGCCTGATAAATCCCCTTTGGCATTAAAACAGTACAAAAAAAAAGAAAGAAGAAAGTTGGCACACCAACCAGGTAAGTGAACTCACAAGCTTAAATCAAAAGAACAAGTAGCTCGCACCACTATCAACTATTTTTGTATATACAAAAGCGAGAGGCCGTAACATTAAAATCACCCGCCTAATATTGCGCAGGTCATCTTTTTGCTACTTATACAGTTCTGTCAACTCTACCAATGTCAGGACTAAATGTTCACCTAATATATCCCGAAGGTAAGCATGGTGACCAGATAATCAAGGTTATTATCACCTGTCACTGATTGTAATGTTTAAGGTATAATGCACAGGTTATTTATGAGCGATCTTTAGTGACAGCATGGAGCAGGTGGAGGAAAACTTGGACAGGTGGAGGTTTGTGCTTAAGTGAAATGGATTGGGGGTCAGTCTCAGCAAAACACAATACATGTGTGTGAATGAAAAGGAGTCAGGTGGAACAATAGTGAGTATAGAGGTCAAGAAGTGAGCGGAGAAGAGTGTCAGGAATAAAAAACCACCCTTCCCTCCAGTCGATCTATTAGCAGTCTGTTCTAAGGCAGACTCAGAAAATTGTGTCCGGCCCAACTCATATTCCATACCCAGAGAACCAACCCTTACCTTCCGGCAGGAGAATGAGGGTCCCACATGCAGACTGAGCCGCTGTATAATATATTCTCGCCCGAGTTCATTAAACTCCTGAACAGAAACACCTAAGTCAGGCTTGGTCAACAATCAGATGTGGAATACGTATTTCTGTGCAAAACTTTGCTAAGCTGTGCAATATTTAAATTTCACACTGAGGTCCTTCTTCTGTGTATATATATGTGTGAATATCATGTATGCAGCATGTACTGTGATATTGGTTTCAGTAGAATCATCCACATACGTGTTTGTATTTCTGTGAAATTTCCCTTCAGGGACAATAAAAGTATATTTATCTTATCTTATCTTATCTTATCTTATCTGTGGAAGGTTTGCGAGATGGTAGTGAGAGCATCTCTGCTATCTGGCCTAGAGAGGGGGTAAAAGCTCTCTAACTTATGAGTGGTCTAACAAGCATTGTCCCTTTGAAAAGGGACACAGACATGAAATTGGATTTCTCCTGCACTCTAGGCGTGCAGGCTTAGTGGTGTCCATCACTCAAGGTGAGCGCCGCAGCATCGGGGTTATCAGAGCCTTCAAGCCCGCGACTATAATCCATACATAGTGTTTCATTGAATTACAGAGAAATGTACCTCTGTCATTTCTAATGGGACACAACCAGCACTCAGAGAAGCTGCGGATGTGAAATTACATCAGTCTTTAACAGAATCGTGTCCTGCTGAATAAATATACCCATTTTTGTTTGAGTTCAACATGCTCACCTCACCAAGGATTTCTTTCCTTTCAACCCACATTTAAATGCTTCACGTGGATATAACCGATTCAGTCATTCATTGTCCAGAATCGATTATCCTGTGCTGTAACCTTCAATTTTCCTGTGCAAATGTACACCTAAAGTGAAAGAATTTTAAACAGAATAACAGAAATAATATGCAGTGGTGTGAATAAACAATTGGAACCGCTCTAGATTTATTTCATTTTTGTGTATCTCAGACTCAATTGTGTCTGATCTGCAGAGTAACATTTAACACACAATACATATATTAAATGACATTTCTTTTACGCAATAAGTCAAAATGTATACTACTTAAGTCCCAAGTGTGAAGAGTATCCGCCCTCTTAGAGACTATATCCTAAAAACTACCAAATTGCATGAGAACTAGTTCCAGCTGGACCAGACCCACCCAGACCTGATCAGTACCAGCCCTGATAAAGCATATCCTAACTTCAGAAGACCATCTTTAGAAGCAGCAAGTTGGCTCACCAGTAGCACCTATGCCAAAATCGATAGAAATTCCAGAAGGTGATTGGAATCAATCAGATGGGGAAGGGTTCCAAATCTGTTTTGATGTTCTGGGACTCCACAGATCCAGAGTGAGACATTATCTGCACATGGAGAAGACCTACAACAATCGTGAACCGTCACAGAAAGTGAGCCTTACCCATGCACTCTGCACTGATTCAAGCACCGCAGGCCAGTAATATCCATCAACATATTCAACTAATCAGCCATACTATTATAACCACTGACAGGTGAAGTCTGAATAAAAATGACTATATCATTTTCATGGTCACCTGTCAGTGGGTGGGATTTATTAGGCAGCAGGTGGAGAATTTTTCTTTAAGGTGGTGTTGAAACAAAAAAAAAAGGTCATTCATTTGGGTTTTAGAGACTTAGAAAAGGACCAGATTGTGATGGCTTGAGGACTGGGTCACAAAATCTCCAGAACTACATGTGTTTTTGGGTGTTCCTGGTCTGCAGTGGTTCATTAGACTAGAGCATTAGAATGAAAGACAAAAACAAGGTCATTGGTGGTCATGGGGATTGAAGGCCAGCCACTGCTATCTTACCCTGCAGAAGATCTACTGTAGCACAAAGTAGCCCAAAAAAGTTCATGTTTGTCATCCCCAGACTGGTGATTGACACTTACAGGATGAATGGCTGCTGGGGAAGCTCTTCCGTCCCTCGGAGACCAGCTCTGGTTCTCCAGTGCACAGCATCTTCACATTCACCTGTCCGTCGGGAAAACATCGCTGGAAATAATCCGGCCTGGGTCTGAAAATCAAAGACAACCCAAACAATGGTCAATTTTCAGACCATAAATCTGGTTCAGTCAGTCTCACTATGAAATGTTTACTTATATCTTATAGCAGTGTAACATAGTTTGAGTTCAGCGTCTAGACTCTGACCTCATCACACCCCGCAAACATTTTTCAACATGAGATTGTTTGTGGGACTGATGAGTAAACTACTTAGCCCCCATAACCAGAGCCTACAGGTGGAAGCTGGGGTAGAGGTGGGGTTGAAAGTACAGGTAGTGATACATGTAAAGCTCTGAATGGTCTGGCTCTGTCTTACTTCGCCGATACCTTGCACCCTTACACCCCACTACGGTCTCTCAGGTCGGCCGACCAGTCCCTTCCATTGTCCCCAAATCTAGGCTAAAGTGCAAGGGGTACCGACTTTTTGCCGTCCTAGCACCCAAACTCTGGAACCAGTTGCATCCCCATATTAGGCTGGCCCCAACGCTTCCAGTACTTAAATTGTGTGTGTTAAATTGTGTCATTTGAATGGAAAGCACTTTGGTCAACTTTGTCGTTTTAAAAAAATGTGCCCTATAAATAAAGTTTGATTGGATTGGATTGGACATGTTCAGAGTAATAGCATCAATGTCATGGGAATTTTTTGCATCTTAAATAGGTAACCTATTTGGAACCGGTGTGCTTGATGACCAACGAGGATGATGAGGCTTGTAAAGTGTGTCTGCAGCAGCTTCCTAGAGTTGCGTGCCTGAGCTAGCTCAGAAACATCGCAACATTTAGTCAAAGGTGACATAAGGCCATCAGAGGCAGACCAACATTTAGCACCAGTGACTGTTTACTATCTGGTTTGTGGAGCCATTCGAAAACGATATTCTGCCTTTGAATATTCTAGATGGAAACCAGAACACTGTTACCTGTATATCTAATCCTGATTTCTGCCGCGGAGCACTGTGCAGGCACCGAGTGACGTAGGAGAAATACTCAGAACAGAAGAAGAACACAACAAGACATATTTAATATTTTCTGTCACTCTCATCTCCTTTTGCTGCTAATACAGGGAATAAACGATATCCGCATTTCCGCCGGCAGTGTTTAATAGTACTACACCCGCTGTAAACAAGTCTTTATATTCTATAGTCGTAGCCATTCATCCTTCCATTATCTTCCACTTATACGGGTTCGGTCGGTGTGGCAGAAGGGTTCTCCAGTTTTCCCTCGCCCCAGCAACGCTCTCCCGCTCAGCCTGGAGGATCCCGAGGCATTCCCAGGCCAGATGAGATAAATAGTCCCTCCATTGAGTTCTGGATCTGCCCTGGGATCTCCTCCTGAGTAACCTCCAAAGGGAGGCGTCTCAATGTCAGATGTTGAACCTTCTCACTGGCTCCTTTAGACATGAAGGAGCAGTGGTACCACTCTGAGCTCGCTCCGGATGTCTGAGGATCTCTCCTTATCTCTATGGTTGAACCCAGCGCCCTATAAAAGAGGCTCATTTCAGCCACTTGCAACCTTGACCTCATTCTTTTAGTCTCTACCCGGGGCTCATGACCATAGGTGAGGGTTGCATCAAAGGTCCACTGGGTTTGAACATAGATCCAAAGATAAATTGAGAGCTTTGCCTCATCACTCTCTCTTTACTGCAACAGACCGATGCAATACAATCACTAATGCTGATGCTGCACTGTGATGCCTGTCCACCTCAGAGTCCATTTTCCCATCATGCCACAAGTCAAAATTTAAATCAGTTGGAAAAATTTCCGAATCAAATGTCTCTTTGGTAAATATCCCAGGATTCTAAACAAACAGAAGGCATCAGCAAGGATCCAGGATACTAGTATTTATCATGTTTACAAGGCAGGGGTGCACTCGTACCTTTTACTTTTATATTTTTCATCTGTTTTTTTGCAAGGTGTCTAGCCTAAGTATCACAACTTGCGTAAAAGGAATTCATGAATACTGAATAACTAGCAAAATGATATTTATTGCAACGTTTCGGTACTAAATGTTCCTCCGGCAAAACTTTTATACTACTAACTTTTACTATCAGACTTTTTCACTCACATACTACTATTTTTTTTACATTGATATGTTTTTGCTTTACCCTGTATGCTTTTGACTTTCATGCTTCATCTTCCCACTTTTGTTCTTTGAGTCCATTCCAGAGTCAATACTTCATCACTTGTTCTTGAGTAAAGAAGTTGAGTCAATGATTGTACCTTAACTAGAGTTTTTTTTTAAACATCAGTTAGTAAACTACTACTGCACTAAATAATGTGAGTGCTTTTAGCAGCTCTGATAAAGAGAAATGAAAAAGCCAGATTTCTCTGTGCTTCGTTTATACGCCATATCCCCAACAGGACCAACAGGAACATGCTTCGTAACCAGGATCCCGATGTCCATGTATACACAGTCAGTGAGCAGAGCCTGTAAATGCTTCGGTGTTCAACTTACTTACCTGCCAACAATCAGCTTGACGGTATTTGTGAAGACTCCATTCAAGGCGAGGGCCAGGGACACAGCTGAGGAGAAAAATTAAGACATGCAATCATATATACGGTCTTTTTTTGTTTGTTTAAAGGTGTAATAATAATAAAAATTATTATTACTGTTATCATTATTGCTATTAAAAGTGAGATAGATGAAGTTGAAAATGCATTTTTCAATTGAAACAACTTCCATAGAGTCAGCAATGCTGTGGTAAAATAATGATTCAACAGGGCGATACAGATTGTGCCAAGTGGAAGACTCGCTTGACATAATGTACAAATAAAACAGCCAATTAGGTTCATGGGAAATTTCCCTTGCAGCTGGACAGATGGGTGTCAGGATTTATGGCTGAAGCCTCTCGTAATGTCCGAGCAGCAGCAGCAGAAGCACATTTTAATCACAGAGAGAAGAGGGAGGAGGGGGAAACACACAAACACAGAGATAAATTCATGGAGTGTTCCTTGTGCGGAGACATGAAATGAAACACACACACAAGAACACCCAAAAAAACATTGAAAACACACACACTGTTCCCAGCGGTACGTCCAGTTTCAAGTGAATGATGATTCTGTCACTGGTTTAGATTTAGTTTTGACATCCTGTTTAACATTCAAATTTTATGTCTGATTCTTTTTTTACAATATATAAATTAATGATGCTCCGGCAGATGCTCTTTGAAAGAAAAGAAAATTACAATCGTACCAGCTCCTGGTTATTTACAGGGTACATTAGGTATTTTCTAACCTCTGACTATGGGGAGAACAATGTTTGCAACCACTATCAAGTAAAATTGTCTGATGAGACATTGCAGTGTCATGAAAGCTCATCCCTTGGTCGGAAAACTGCCAACACTACAAGTTTGACTCCCACTATTCGTTCACGTCAAGCCATGTGACGTCGATAAGGAGGCGGGTCTATCGCAGCTATGGAGGCACTCTGTATTTTAATGCAGGCTTTTGTTCAGAGAAGGAGAGAGACAAAAAGGATTTGGGATATGTCTGTCCCTCAAAGGGACTTTGAGGGGTTCTACATTCAAACAAGTCTTTCTTCTTTACTGTTGTTCCAACGAGCACCTGTGTCATCACCGGATCTATCCGCCGCTATGTTTGTCTTCACTCTGTCATCTTGTTGGTTGAATTCTGAATAAGTGAAAAATATTAAGTCTTATATATTAAGTCAAGTTTTTCCCAAATAGTCTCATGGAGCGTCCCAGATGACATATCGCTGTTCCTGGTTATCAGACTCAGACTTCGATACAGTTTATTGATACCAAATCCGTAAATTCAGATGTACGGTGCAGACATCTGTTAGAGAGGAGTGAATTATTGTTTAGGGTCATTGCCTTAGGCAGGAAAGATTTCCTGAAGCGATCCTTGTGACAGCTTCAGGAAAGCTGTCACAAGCTTTCCTGAAGCTGTCACAGTGGAGCTGTCACTTCGGAGCTCCTTCCCTAACAGACTCTTCCAGCTCAGCTCTGCCTGTTAGTCTGTTAGGCTCCGCTGTCTATCCAGAAGGTGGTGAAGAGGATGCTCAGAATTATCCATGCTGGATAACATTATGTCATACTTAAAGACCTCGAAGATTCGCCAGCTGGGGTGATCAAGGTTAATTGATGTTTCGGGGGTGTCAAGCCTAGCCCGTGTTTTCTGATACCACAGAAGGGTCTCTGTAGCAAAAATGCCTGAGAAATGTAATCCTAGTTCTGACAAAAAGGTGTCAGAACACACAATGACATCACAATGACATCATAGAGCTGTTTCGCAGTAAAAACGGAACCTACAAAAGGTAAGGCAGGTGGGTTTAATGTTATGGCTGATCTGTTGTTTGCCAGTTCAGGGTGTCCCTTTAGGACACATGCTTCAGGCTTTTTGTTTTCCTAACTTTCTTTTCCAGGTTTTTCTAGCTTCTTTGGATTTTGATATCATCTGGTTTTGGACTTTCTGGAACTCCTGTTTGTTTTTATTGTTCTGGGGGGTTTCCTTGTTTGTTTGGGGGTAGTTATTGTATGTTTTGGACTTCTGATCCCCGGTTTGCCTGTTCATCAGATGCTTGTCTTTTCAGATTGTTGCCTTGAATTCCAGACAACCTGTAGACCACTGTAGACCTATTCTAATGACATCAATGAATACTGTTTGTTACTCTCTGATTTTGACTCCTGCCTCTGTTGGAATATTTCTTTTAAAATCTCTGAACTACAGACTCGTTTAGCGTATGTGCGTCTTGCCTTAAATACCTCTAAGCTGTACCAGATTCAAAAGGCTCAGCCTACAAGCCTTTGAGTTAATATATTAACGATGACAAATTCTGGCATTCTGATATTTCGGAGGTCCATGTTGCCAGAGTTGCTCAGTGTTTTACTGTGAAGGAGAATGTGTCAGGGGAATGTTGACGAGGTCTAGCATTCATTAAAATCTGTTCTTCTCGACAGTACCATAATCTTGATTCTGCCTAGTTTTTGCATTCTTATTAAAGTGCACAATGCCAGATTTTAATAAAAACACTGATGACTGTCACAGCCAAATGTTTTAGTATGTACAAACAGCTCCTCCTAGTGGACAGGGGGAATTTTGCAGTGACATCAAAATCCCGTTTTTGGGTCCATTGGCACTGGCATTCACTGATGCTAAGATTCACAGTGTTATTATGATATAATGATTTTATAGCCTTTTTTATTAAAATAAAATAAAAAAATAAGGCAAGGATAGATATATTGGTAGTTTTTGTGTTAATTCACAGATCACTCACACATAGTAACAGGAACAATGTGACTGACACTGAAAATAAATTATTCTTACCTGTCCATAGACACCGAGGTAATTCCAAAACATCAGATAGATAGTGGTGATGATTTAAGTTTATTTTGGTGATGTCAATAAAATAACCAATGAGCACAACAGGGTTGAATCTTTCCTCAGTATTTAAAAGTGCATTGTGGCCTGCATGTCTTAGCAGAGAAATGACGGGATTAACAAAGTCAATATTCTTGGTCCTCTGGATGTCAATGAAATGTCATAGATGTTGAGATATGGATAGACAGTCAGACTGGGACATCCACAGAGCCATGGTCAAAAAGAAAACTCACAAAAAACCTGTGCACATTTAAACACTGCTGATCATTTATCAGAAATTAAGCTATGAACAAATCCGGAAGTACCTCTGAGGGTGGTGGAGGAAAGATTGGAGAACCTGCTGTACTTACAGCCTCTCCATTGTCAAGTAATTATCTCCTGGGCTCAGTTTTGGTAACGCTGACAGGAGGAATACTGTGGGCCAACAGGAAGGAAGTGCAACGGTACTCTCATTTGATTAGCTATGAAGCAAACCACTGGGACTGTTCATCAGTCAGGCTTCCTGCCCACACAGGTAATCTGCAGGTCAATTCTATTCATCCCCTGTGGTCAGAGCCTCCTGATTGCCTGAGAGGAGCATACTGTTGTCTAGGAGACTGTTCATTTGTGACAAATCTGTGGGGATTCGATCAAATACCTCAGTATGACATTTTCTGTTTGATCAGATGACAAATAAAATATTATATTGCAATATGTTCCCTCTGTCAGATCCTTTTCAGTAAGAGGGGGACATGTAGCTAGGCTCTATTATATCATATTTTGTGCATCTCTGGAAAGATTGATGATATGGATTTGTTTGTATGTTGGCCTGAGTCCTGAAAGTATTACTGACATAGTTTTGGTGGTTGATTGCACATAAAGCTTTTTGTGATAGGTCTGGCATCGGCTGAGTTGGTTTCTCTGGCAACTGGAGATGCATATCTGATGATAACTCTTCTTCTTCTTCTCCTCTTACTTCATCATCATTGTGCTGCTCCTTTCGGGGTCGCCTCAGTGGATAATCTGTTTCCATCCATAGGCCGGTACCTTGCCGGCTAACAGTACCCTTTATTAAACCGTTATTACCCGTACTTAGGATCGGTCAGGACTGCGGTTAATGTTTGTTTTGTGTTCGAAATATTGAGTTGGAATGTTTATTTGTGTCCGTGTTTTTTCATTTGGATTGTCGATATAAATGTTTGATTTTTTGAATAATTTGAATCAAAGATCTTGGCAGTTGCAATGTATACTGGGAAAGCTCCAACCACATATGCCCCAAACACCACAGTATTTTATTCCTAATTAAAGCCATATTCATTCATTCATTCATTCATTCCTTCATTCCTTCATTCCTTCATTCCTTCATTCCTTCATTCATTCATTATCCCTAACGTAAGGATATTTTCCTCATATAACCCTTATTGGTAGATTACATAATGCCTATTAATAAATTGTGATTCCCCACCTGAAGAGACCGGTAATATATTGTTTCATAAAACTAATATAAACAAATCGTTATTAAGAGAGTCATAACTTCACCGAGTTGCAAATAGCCTCTAGTGGTGTGCGAATTGATACTAAAATATTGATAATTTTGATCCAACTGTTTCTCTTCTAGAATTGATTTCATTGTAAACGACTGATATTTCCATGCAGTAATTTGCAGCAAAAGTTTCTTTTTGTTATCACCATGGACACGGTAGAAAATAATGACGCTATCTACGGGATCTAGTACCAACCGGAACCACTTCTTTAGGTTATTGATGAACTACGGCTCCACTCAGATATTCATCTGTCGTGCTGAGCCGGAAATTCGTATGCAGAAAGCGCTTCATTCCAATGTACCAATGTGTGTTCCAATGTTTTTCTGTCTGATTATTTTCAGCAAATGAAATAATTCAAACTCATTGTAGAAATAGGACTGGGCAGCCTACTCCTAGTCAGTGGAAAAAGATATTCGAGCTTGTTACACAGTCTGACAAAAGCCTGTAGCAGTAGCGTCACACTATATGATGACTATATAATGATTAAATATGGGCCTAAAGACCTTAAGGCCCTGGTAGAAAATCATTAGCCTGCCAATGATCTGATGTCATTATAGCTGTAATTAGAAGTAGCCTAATTTATTTTTCTTTTCTAAACAACGCATGCGTTGGAAGTAACGGGTTTTACTTGGTAACAGCTGGAAATAAAATCAGTGGAATCCGCTAATCCGCTAGCGAAAGTTGTCTGGACAGTTTTGACAGGTTGTTGGAAGTCAGAATGCAGTTTTGTTATATTTCCATATGTATTTCAATGATGCATACGGCTGTATTTAATTGTGACATTGTTAAAACTATGGTTTGTGTGCTCTATTTTCTAGTTGGGGAAACTGCAGTTATTTATTTGTTTGCTAATGTCATCTGTTTATTTATTAAGAATTAAGAATCTTTTTAACTATCAATGTTTCACCTTCCAGTTGTGAAAGAAGTGCATCAAAACCTAAATTGATCGAAATATATCAGAAAGCTACACTGAGTCAGGTAGACTGAGTAATCTATCAATACTGTCAACTCAGAGAGATCTTAATGCAAATTTATCAATGATTTTGTAAAACTTGCACAAATTAAGCCAGGCAACCCCCCCCCTATGCCACTGCTTGTTACCGTTGTTAATTCTCATTTATTTCCTGTTCTACCCACCTGGCAACCAATAGCTGGGGAAAAACATTTGTTTTTTAGTTAATCTTTTTTGTACTTTCATATGAATACTTTTTAATTGTATCCTTTTTACTTTTACACTAAACCTTTTTCATTTTTATAAAAAAAAACAACTTCTTTCTTTACTCTTAAATTGTACCTTATACCTTTATAGATTTTCCATCACCAATAATTTTTTTACTCTATAAGCTTATATTTTTATTCTTTTTTTTCTTTTTTCCAGACATACATTACTCATACATACATTAAATTACATTACTTTTTTAAACTTCTTTTTACTTTTTTTTGCTACCCTTATTACTTTTATACTTTGACTTTCCAAGTCGAGACGTTGAATCAATTCTTGCACTTTTCCCAGAGTTATTTTTATACTCTAGAGTTATTACACTTCTACTGGAGTGAAGAAGGTGTGGACTTTTGCTACCTCTTCCATTTGAGTTGAATAAATCAGTAACGTGTATTGAGGGACAGTGTGTTCATGTTGGAAGTGTAGATGTGTGCAGGTCCATCACTGATGCAACATGGTGTCCAAGGATAACTTCTTTAAACTAGGAGCTTGTCAAATTTAGTCTCTGTGTCCCCCCACTGTTCACACCTCTCTTAATGCTTTTCTCCAGTGATGCTGTCTACCCAGCTTTTCTCTTTCTGATGTGTCTCTGTCCTCTGTGAGTCTCTGGTTGTCCTCTGACTGTGCTACATTTGGGCCTCTCATTATCATAATTGGTCCCTATCATAGGCTTCATTTCCACATTTTGCACTAGACACACTTATTCAGTATGCACTGTAAAAAAAAAAGAAAGGAATTGCAAGACAATAAAAAAAGCCTTGTTTCTTGGAAATGTATTGTATTTTTTTGCCTCAAAAGGAAAATAGTCTTGTTTAGCATGTTTCACATTAAAAGAATAATCTTCCTTTCTTCTTTGCCTGTACGGTAACGGTTAACGGTATTTATTAACCCAAGCCCAGACTTATCAGTTTGGAAATCAGTTTTGTGTACTGCATATTGATTCGGCATAGGTTTTATGCCGGATGCCTTTCCTGACGCAACCCTCCCCATTTATCCGGGCTTTGGACCGTAACTAGAAGGACAATGATTTGTGAACCCTACGTATCCCTGCAGAGGACAAATATTTCTTTCCTTAAACCTGAACATCTTTATAATATGACCTAGTGGTAGCAGATATGCTAAAGATTAAAGAGCCAAGGATGGAGCCCTGGGGGACACCACCGGCCAAAGGGGTCTCAGAGGGGGAGGCTATTAGATAGGAAGTGGGAATTTTTTCGGCATATTAAAGCATGTGAAGACTTAATAAACAGAATTATGGACCTAATGCAATGAAAAAAGTATTACAAGGTTCAAATAAATGTCTTTACCAAAATAATGAGGTAATCTAGAATTAAATAAATTAAACTATTTCTATTCTCTATCATTTTAGAAGTCAGATTTTTAAATTTGTCAGACTAAAAGATTTGTCATTTCACGGTTAACTTAGAGTGTCTATGATATTAAATTATTTAATGCCACCAATAAAATATTCCATGAAATCATTTTTAATAGTTGCTTTTCTTAGTGTGGACATCAAAGTGTTAAATAAATGCATTTTCATTACTTTTAATGAGCAAAACTGGGCGATTGTCTCTGAAGTGGAAGATGAGTAGGCTGTCGGTTCAAGCCCAGAAGTCTACCTGCCATAGTCCTCGAGCAAGACCCATTATTATTAAAAGTATGCATTTTTGTCTGGTTTAAAGGCCCATCAGAGTGTTTGTGACAAATTGATTGTGATTTAAGAATATTTAGCTTCTTTATAATATTGCTGTTTTTGCAGTGTGCTGCAGAACCCTTCATTCAGTAGCAGGCCGCCAACAGTTTAGTGCTAAAGATTCTGGGATGCATTAAGTTAAACTCATCGTACCAGTCAGACTCTTACTGAAACCCCCTCACTGCCTCACTAACTGGAAGAGTGCTCCTTCTGCACACCACACTACAATAATGCCTCTCTGCTCACATCCCCATGATGAAGGACATCCTACAAAGTAAAAAAAAAAGATTTCTGCAGAATCATCTGCTTCTTTCAGCAGTCTCCTGCAGAATTTAGGCAAATCTCCAAAATGGCTGAGTTAGACTTATAGACCATCACACATTCACGATTGGCAGTTATTATAGACGTCAAACAGCAAGACAAACAAAAGTATGGACAGCAAAAGTACGGACAGTATGAAACGTTATGAAACAACAAACGCACAATAGTTACAGAACTTCCTCCCAGTGCTAGAAAATCTGACTTGCCATCTGCCAGTTTACTTATGTTTGAAATTTTCCATAATTAGAGGATCCTTAGGGCCAACTTTGAATTCACTAGGTCAGGAACATGACTCGCGGACTAAGTCTACTTTTAGACGCAGATAGAACTTAAAACTGCTTTCTCTGATGTTTCCTTCTCATCAGGTCCGGAGACAGCCTTTGATTAAAGTCATGTTCAGAACTACAATCATGCACAAACTAATCAGTATAATGCTTTATTCTTTGCTCTTCTGAGGGATTTTGCTTTGTTGTACGGCTAGAGCCCTGGTTTGAAAAAAAAGAAAAAAAGAAGCTGCACTGCAGGCGGTAATGGGCCTGTTAAATTTCACACAGCAATCTAATCTCTGCACCGAGCCATCCCCTCTCTCCGCCGGATTCATCTCTGTGTCTCTCTATAATTGGATTTGTGTTAAACGTTCATAATGCTTTCTGATGCGCTAAAGCCTACGCAGGCCTCTAGAACGGAGAGGATGCAGGGGGACGAAAAATCAGGGTGAGAAAAGATGCCCATATGTTGGAGATTTGAGAACAAATAGCGTGAAATTTTAAGTAGGTGTAATAAATTCTTGTGGAATCTGTGATTAAGATAAGATGGAACCATGCTGAGTTTGAGATTGGTCACAGATTCAAATGATCCACAACATTAAACAGAAAAATATAAAACTTCTCTAACAATAAATAGAATATATATGCTGTCATAGGAAGCTCATTACGTTCCTTAATGATCATTTTCAACAGTTATTGTAATTATCATTTAATGCAATCATACAATATTAAAGCTGACGTTGTGGTTGTTGCTCTGCATATTTGTGTCCCTGTCCCACCTTCCCTCTACAGACATTTTTTGTACTTGAGGGACTTCCGCCAGCTGACACCGGGCCTTTAAACGCAAAAGGCTTTCATGGCATCGCTTGAGTTAACTCTGTGCTAAATAAAGTTGTGTTGAAAGGCAAAGTCTCTCTCTCTCTCTCTCGCTCTCTCTGTCTCTCTGTCTCTCTCTCTTTCACTCTCTCTCAGGCAGAACACCGCCCACTGCTCAAGGTTTTTGCCTGTTAAAATGCAATTAAAAAAAAATTTCTTTCTACTGTCTGCATGTTGTTGTTGAATTGTTGGGTCTCTGCAGAATGGACAACGGTCCAGACCTGCTCTGTTTATAATAATCTCAGTTCTATGTGGTCTATTTTTATATCCACCATTATTCTCATCTAAGGAGAACTGTGTCAGGGTCCTTGTGAGTTAAGAGCATCCATCGTCCTGTAATAAGCTCCTCCTACCTAAACAGGCCTCCTTGATCTCGGTCTTGTCGGTCCTTTGGATGATCTTCACCACAAATATCACTGCCAGCGGGGTGAGGAAGGAAATGGCCTGTGAGGAAATAAAGACAGAGAATGTGAGCAGTATACTGTTAGAACTCCACCGGGTCTGTTTCACAGGTTAAACGTTAGATGAGCGGAGCCTCTGGAAAGGACATCTATTATTCACTGTTGATTTTAACAAGGCGACCCGAGCAGGCCAACAAGCGTGTTTATTGATCGGGGTGGTTTGTGTCCTGCACGGAAAAGAGTTTCCCTCCTCACCAGTGTCTCCTCAGCTCCTCAATAATTATTCACTCCGCTCTCTAGTTATTATTCTATGGACAAAGTGAAAATACAGTATATTCTGCTGTAACATGGGGAGTAAAGAAAAACAGAATGTCCCGTTGTGAGTTACTCACACTGTCAAACTCTTCTTACTGTTCATTTACATTTGAACGATGTACTGTATGATATGATATATACAAGATAGATCTCGGTTGAGAAACTTTGGCACAAAATCTCGTGGAGACAAAGCTCCCCCTACTGGTGGAAATATACAAACGACTGTTCCCAAAATCAATTCAGTTCTTCGTCGTACTAAGGCATATGTGGATATGTAATTCAAAATGATCCATTCAATAGTTTAAATAGATTTTGAGTTATCACCAAGTTATGAAAACGATCTAGTAGACTCGGCGATGACGATTCAATGATATCTCCAGGTCAAGATTTTTAACTTCAAAGGGGATTTTAGCTGGAAAAATAAAGGATGTACGGGTAAATATACAGTTCTCCACTCCCTTCATGTAAAGTTACAACACAATACCTGTCGTGGTGTTAGGGTTAGGGTTAGGGTTACAACAGTAGATTACAACAGTGGTGGAAAGAGTACTCGGTGCATTTACCTTAGTAAAAGTACTACTACCACACTGTGAAAATACTTCACTACAAGTCCAGGAACTGCATTCAACACCTTACAGAAGTAATAGTACATAAATATTATTAGCAAAATGTACCTAAAGTCTCAAAGTAAAATTATTGAAGGTCCCTAATAGAATTTCCCATGATGCTTTTGAAATACTGTAACCGCTGCATTCAAGTGCAGGACTGTGTCACTGCTGTAGTTATCAAAGGTTGAGGTAATATGACAACTACATGCAGTTCATTAGTGAAATACATGGGTAGCCTATGTAGAAAGGTAATCTAATAAGAAACTAGTAACTAACGTTGTCAGATAAACGTAATGGAGCTGTAAGTAGTCCATCTCTCTCCGAGATGAGGGGGAGTAGGTGAATAAAGTAATATGTTTTACTGTGTGTTTACAGAATGCAAACTTGATGTGACTCAATGTAGAAAGTATTTCATTATAATCAAAGAATGCTTCTGTAAGACTGAAGCAGTCAATTGACTATATTTAATATCATGCTTTTCTTATTGGGAGGGAAAGTGAGAACCTGAGAACCTGAGAACGAGGCAGGTTCCCTTTTTGGTTCTCTTCTCTGGCTGTCTGGACCTGTGTTGTTCTGGACCTGTGCTGTGGACCCTCAGTACATTCGTGGACATTTCAATCACTGTTGTCTCGCTACGTATATTTGTTTTTTATTTATGTCACGGTTTGTCGAACAAATAAAATATTTGGTGCTTTGGCCCAGTCTAGTTCCTGGGCCCTGTTGTTGCGGCATGACGCTTCATCGTGTTCTGTGAATGAATAAGTCTTTACAGGACTTTATTCTCAGGCATGATGATATTTCCCATGATCCCCTTCACCCTTGGAATGGACCTGTGAGGGTTATTGAACATTTCACCTCATCAGCCTTCTTTTGTTGCTCCTGTTCCAACTTTCTTTAGTTGTGTTGTTGCATAAAAATTCAGAATAACTATTTCTATAGCAACATTACATATATTGACATCTTTCTGTTTTCATATAAATTTGGCTTCATAAAAGATTAGGAAAGCTTATTAATGTTTTTTAGACATTTTTACAAATGTCTTCTTTGTTTTGGGCTTTTTCAATGAGGCATTAATTGTATACAGCATAGCGCCTAAATTAAACTGTATGAGTCACACTGGCTACATTTTCTGGTTGGATGGTGTTCAAACAAAACAACCATAAAGAAAAGACTTCAAATAATGTTTGCAGTAAAAAGTGGATTAGAGCTGAAGCTCAGCAGCGTTTGGCATCATTTATGAGTGCAAAACGTGCCGTCTGCATTCTCTGTCAGAGAGGCTCTAGTCCTCTGACAGGTGGAGACTTCCTCATCTCTCAGCACCAGAATCACAGGAAGCCCAACCTTAGATGGGGGGTTTGACATTTCCTGACAGCATTTTACTTACAGTAGCTCGTTGTGACCTATAATTGTATGCTTGCATTCCCAGGAGTCTAAGATGTGAGGAATCCCGTTTAGGGAACGACAGCAGACCTTATGTTGCCATGGACACACTTTAGAGTGTCATTTTTAAGGTTTCAGAATCACAGTAAATGTTTTACATAAGATTTGGCAAATTTAAGACTTATAATAGAGAATCCACGTTCTTCCAGAGATAATGAAATGCACATCTGTAGATGGTCCTGTTCACTTGACCCGGACCTATGAAGGCGGAATCTGCAGGAGTTGAACTGTGAATGACTTTTTTAAAGATCAGATGTCCCCTGATAGAGAAATCACTGTAGGGCTAAGGTGACATTTTTTCAGCTCATGAAACAATCAAGCCTGCCTTTTTTTTTCTAGATCCTTAGCTGAATTTCCTTTATCTCTTTTAGGACTTAACAAATAGTGTGAACTGCAGAGGGAACTACAAAGATTTCCTTGTTTCCTTGTTCAGGCATTATTTGATGGCTGTCTTCACTGTGACAATGATAACTGTTGGCCCAAATGTGATTTTTAAGTAAGGTGAAGTAAAAAATATCGAATAGATTCATAAATTACATCAAATGAGTTGGTCTTTCTTTATTGAGTTCCTTGTGTGAAGCCGACCACAATAGATAATTAACAATGGCGACACGCAGTTAGAAAGTACTAAAAGCGCACAAACCTCTGCTGAGGCACATCATTACCCAATGTAGACATTATAGTGATCAGAATCAATTAGATCCCTTTATTTTGGAAAATTTCATGTAGATTCCTCTAACAATTTATGAATTATTTCCAAAACCCTCCGAAAAATGTCCTTTCTCACAGCTGGTTAAGAAAAACTTCATTTCTTGGTTTCATGAAGAATCTTCACGTAAATATAATCATCTCTAGGTTACTCCAAAATCTACATGTGGGTAATATTTCATGCAAATCCGTAATGAATTAAACATAACCTCTTTGGCGGAGGTAATGATGTTGTTGGACCAGAGTCGACCCTTTATTGAGACCATGCTTCACACATAGAGCGGGGTCTCCGGAGGATTTCTGCAGGGACTTTCATCGTACACATCCTCTGGCGAGCGTCTCCACTGTTTCCCTTCATCTTAGACTAACAGACCATGATCAAGAAAAGAACATGACGCATAACTGTTGGATGTTAAACCATTAGCTGCTGTGAGTCGTAGAGATAAAATGTTATGTTGTTGCAGCTTGTTGTTTATTTGAATGGAATATATCAGGGTTTTTGTTTTTGTTTGTGTGAGAGAGGAGCTGTTGTTCAATTCAGTTTATTGTCTCATGAATAAAGAAACATGTAAATTGAACAGGTTTTCTCTGTCATTTTTACTAAAGGCAGTTAGTTGCCATGGTAGCGTTCCAGCTGTAGCTAAGGAGGTTAACCATGTATTGAAACGTTTTTTAAGTGTCCTTGAGGTGATACTGTTCCCCGATTGACCCCAGATGGCACGCCATCGGTGAGACGCCACTGCATTAATGTGGTTTGAATGCTGGCTTGTGTTCTTAGAGCTTTGAGAAGTTGAGCAAGGTGCTGTAGGTTCAGCCCACTTAGTTCATAAAACTCAATAGGCTTACGTAGAAAAGACAAATTACTCAAACAAAGTATAATGTGCTGGCATGACTTTTATTGCTCTAAATTCTTAGAACGTAATACTTTAAATGTATAGTTTTTACAATAGAAAAGATAAAATATCAAAACATAATGAGTTCAGGTACATTATTCGTATCAGTAGGTAGATTTGTTTTCAGAGAGAGTCTATAAACAGAAATACAAGAAACATGCAGAAAGTTGCCAATATATTGATGAATAAATGAAGAGCTAAAACTTGATGAAATGGACGAATAAAATAACGAAAAAAAAACGCTCCCGTCAATAGTGTCTGCTGGAAGAAAAAGCATTTGTTCTTTACTTCGGGCTTGCAAATCCAAAACTTTTCCGCTGACAACAAAGAAACTTGTAGGTCATTATATAAGTTTGAGTCAGCTATTGCCGTAACTGCCTGATGTATAAAGACGAGGTTGACCAGGTGTCCCGCTTTGTGCGGAGCTGCACAGCATTTTCATCACTTGTCTCCTGCATAATGAAATGACGTCCTTCATTTTTATTGGCTTTAGTACTAATAGACCGACCCTACAGGAGAGGCGCTTTCTGGATTTCATCCAATGCCTGCAAAGGATGCGGAGAGGGGAATCAACAGGGGCTGAGTGTGTTGACTTGTGTACTATCCATCAAACTGCACAAATGAGTAAAGCGCAGGGTCGACCTGTCGCCGCTATTCGTTCGCTATCCTGGTAAAATCACACCTTATGCAGATCTGTGATGGAAACTATCACCAAGAAGAGTGGATGCAACAAAGACAGGGAAAACAACCTCCACCTGGTTGAGGACAGTTGAAGGCGAGGCGTGGAGAGTTGAATTGTCTTTTAGGTCATACCTCCTTTCCAATATCACACGGAGGAGAATGCGTTGAACACATGAGTTCCATCAGAAATATATGGCACAAAAAGACATGAGTCAGTCAATGAGCACAGTCCTGCTGAGAGCCAAAGATGAATTCCAGACAGATTTATTACAGCCGCTAAGATTACCAACCTCATTTTGTTCTAGAAAAGCAGTTGTTGGGTTTTAGGTTAGGAGGATGATGGTTTTATTAAAATCTAAGCAACGTTATATCATGTTATTAGAATGGTTTAGGTCAAAATTCATGATGAGGGAAGTTCTAATAAAATGAAGGACCGATCTTTCCACCTTTTAGCATTGGTAACGTTTGTCCCATATTGTCCCAGATAAAAAATTCTGGTCGTCCCACATTTGGTTCATTGGGATCTGGTCACCCTAATAAAGATTAATATTAAAGAATTTAAGCTGTTGAATCCAGATCAGTTTACTCGATCAGTTCACGGTCTGGTTTAGACTGTCTTACCAAAACACGATACCAAAGAAAAACATATTACTGATTGGATAAAAACCCAATAGAATAAAATCATCACGGTTTGGTCAATGTGGAATCAGGAAAACTTTTCTCATGCAAAATAAACACTGGTGCCCCTTTTTGCACACAGCTTCACAATTCAGTCGATTGTAGGTGGATAATTGTCCCAAGATATTTGCATGATGGTACACGCTCTACAGTTTGGCTCTTAGTAGATTTGACTACATGTGTGGGCCTTCTTTCTAAAATAGATATGTATATCTTTAGTTTCGATATGTTTAATTGAAGATAGATTCCTCACACCATTTGACAAAGTAATCAATGACCGGACCATGGCCAAATTCAAAATCCTGTAGCCAATTGACTACAGGACTTTCAGATATTCCTGTTTTGGTACGTGCTCACATGACACGGGTTTATTTAGAGAATGAATAAAAGTTGCGGAAGCCCACATACTTGTGTGGAACCAGTTGATGAGCAAACTTGTTCTGATAGGGTTTTACCCTCATTCTTTTTGTCCTGTTAAAAGTCCAGTACCTGGTCAAAACCTGGATAAAGTTCCACCTAGTGTTGAAAATAAACTACCAACCTTTCCCAAAACCCCTCCAGTTATTCCTCGCACTAAGGTCTATGCGATGGTGGATGCAGGGGCGGAAGCAGTGGCGGACGCAGTGGCGGACGCAGTGGCGGACGCAGTGGCGGACGCAGTGGCGGCGGTGGCGATGACAATTCCACAATATCCACTTTTCTGGGATAAAGATATGATGCTGAATGGCATTGAAATCAGTGGAAAAATCAACAAAAAAGTCTAGCATCAGACCCCTTCCCTTCCAAGTGTTTAACCAGCAAGTTAAACAAGTTCACCGTTGCACCTTCTCCTCCTCTATGCGGCCTGAATGCAAACTACATAGGGTCAAGTGAGTCGCTGCAACTGCACACGGTTTTTTATCAAAACGTAGGAGTTTGAGATGGTCTCAAAACCCAAGAATCTATTGCAGCATGATGCCTGGAAATCTGAAGTTGTCTATACTTTATCCTCTCTACTGTTTGACAGTAGTGACATCTTTACATATACTTTTTTGACAGAATTGTGACCTTTAGTTCTTTGTGGGCTCGGATCAACAATAACTTGAAGTAGAAACAGTCCTACGCAGCCCATAATGAGAGGATTCATCGTGGAGATACGGCAGCCTCACGCAGCGAATAACTTATTAAAGGTCGGACTTCATGTAACTCGCCTCCAAAAACTATTTATAATAAACAGATAAATCTTCCACACCTTCAGGGCTCCTGTCGATACAGTGACGCTGAAGAGGTCTGACAGCTGGGTGTCAATGCTGAGAGTCATGGAGGTGGGAGGCTCCCACTTCCAATTTCATTTACTGGCCTTGTGGAAGCAAACATTATATTCACAGGGTCAACCATCAATTTATTTATTAAGAATACTGAAAAGATGAGCTAGATATTTTTTCTTCTTGCTGGATGTTCAGCAGCACAGGGGGAGAATGGACATTTTCTCAAATAATGAATGCACTGTTAAAAGCTTTTACTAAAGAATATCCAAAAATGATTTGTTGATATGGAATTACATTTGAGTATATGGGCCAAACTAATTCTGTTAATGTGTCAGAACCCGTTATGTTATACGGTCAAGGCCTCACATCATCAGGAGGAGCCAAGCTTCTCCTCAGGACACAGACGGAAACGACATTAATCAACCTCCATTGAATTTTAGGTTTACTAGCATGATATATTAGCAACTGTTAACAACTGAAATATCCCAATCAAGTGAGCTACTTCCGCCGCTAAACCCATTCATGTAAAGAATCTCCAGGTCTTTCTAGAACCTTCAGCTGCACTGACCTGCTGCTAACAGGATGCACACACAGACACCAGCTTCTGGCAGCGTTCCTGGGGATCCCAACTGAGATTTAGTCTGGGATTCAGGGCAACTGACTCTGTCGGCCGCTTTAGAACGGAATTTTTCAGACATACTGCTGATCCATAAGGCCCTTTAGGTTAGTTAGTTTGCTGTGTCACAGGACTTACTAATGGTTGAGGGAGACCCGCTGAGGCTCCACATGCTGCAGGTTTCCCAATGATCACTGATCACCACCACAAGGCTTCACTGTTAGTAGGATGTTCTTCTCAACATCTGCTTCATTCTTCCTCTTCCACACTCTTATCCCATAGTAGATGACTTGCCTACCACTATCACTTAACTACCACTACCACTAGATTTTGAGTTGTATAAAGTTGAATGTTTTCTGTGGATTTGATGCTGGAACCTTCTTGCTGTGAGGCCTTCGTACCCACTGCACCACTTTGGCACATAGAAAGAAAAAATATATTTAGGAAAGTCATACTTTATGCAACAAAAAAAAAAGCAGTCTATGGAAAAAACAATTAAAAACAGGCATTAAAACTTCTCGGTATGAAACCTTATTGGAGGAACCAACCCCATCCAACCGTCCTTCCCAAAGCCCAGCTTGATGGGATAAGGGTGGTTCCCTCCTTCATGTCCTTGGTTATGGACTACTACAGAACAACCACAGTTGATGATGGGAAACTGTATTTCTAGGATAGTTGTGGGCGGCACTGGGGTTCAACAGGGTACTGTCCTGGCTTCGTTCCTGTTCACCCTGTACTTATTGGACTTAAAATACGACGCTGAGTCCTGTCATACCTAGATATCTTAGGAGAGAACAGGGATGTGACGAGGGCCTTCAGTGAATGAAGCAACAAGAATTCCCTCCTTCTGAATACCTTCAAGACGAAGGAGATGGTCAGCAACTGAGGTACATCTATCAGCCAGTAAAGATCTGATGGGAGGACATTGAGATGGTGCACTCTTACAAATACCTTGGTGCGCACCTCAACAGTAAACTTGACTGGTCTCAGAACACTGATGCCATCTATTGCAAGTGGCAGAGCCGACTCTTTCCTCAGGAGGATCAGATCTTCTCATGTATGCAGTGGAATGCTGCCCATCTTTGACGAGTCAGTGATGGCGAGCTTCCTTTTTTTTGGGCTGCGGTCTGCTGGGGAGGCAGAATTACAGAAAGGAACACGCAGACACTGGACATGCTGGTCAAAAAGGGCTGGTTCTGTGCTGGATTCACTCAGGACTGTTGTGGAGAGACGCACACACAGTAGGATCCAGGCCATCTTGGACAACATCAACCATTCTCTCCACAGCATGCTGTCAGGCCAGAGAAGCAGCAGCAGCAGCAGCAGCAGCAGCCAGCGTCTCATCTCATTGTCTCATTGCAGTGCAAGACTGAGATGCTCAGGAGTTCCTTTGTGCCTGCAGCCATCGGGCTGTATAACACCTGAAATGAACAACATCTGTGCCCGAAAGAGAGACTGTCCGGACTTTTGAGAAGGCATTGCACTTTCATGTTTTTTTTAACTTATCTTTTATTTATCTTTTGATTTATTTATTATTTGAATAGCCTGTTTGTGTGCATTATTATAAAGTGTGTACAAGATCGATCTATCTATCTATCTATCTATCTATCTATCTATCTATCTATCTATCTATCTATCAATCTGTGTATATGTCTCTCTGTGTGTCTGTCTGTCTGTGTCTGTCTACCTCTCTCTGTCTCTCTCTCTCTGTCTGTCTGTCACATCTATCACAGACAACAATGTCTGTGATAAACTTGTGAATGTGCCCACAGCTTTTTCAAAGTACAAAGTCAGACGTGGCAGCCACGGGACTCTTCACACAGCGCTTGAACTCACTTTCATTAGGCCCCTCCTTCTCTCCTTAGCTTCTCACATAGAAACATAACATCATTGTTTTGGTATATTTCACTGAATAATATACCAGTCGCTAACGTTATTTAGCAACGAGACCCTGTTTTTAAAAAAACATATTAATAATTCCTGACCAATTAAAAGTTCAATTAAAATCTGGGTTTAGTGTGCAGCTTCCTGATCCATAGAACCCTAAAGTACTAGTTTAGTTTCATCACTCCTCAGAACAGCATTCCAAAACCTCTGTGTCTGACGTAGATGGTTCTGAGCTACTCAAGAGACTTTTATCATGATTTTGGGTCAGCAGTGGCGGAGGTCTTAGAGTTCAGGCATGGGGCCGGTATGTAAATATAGGCCTTAACAGAACTCTACTGGTGAGGTCTATGAAGGTTGTTAATGACTTTTGATATCATCTCATAGTAAATATATCTCGGATGAGAGATGGTTGTCAGAGGGTTGAACCCTTTAGAGGCTGCAGCTGTCAGTCAAGGAAACATTTTGTGTTGAATGTAGAAAAACTTCACAATCGGTCGCACTGAGCTCCATAAACTGTTATTTTGTCACTTGTTTAATGCTAACAGCTGGTTATTATAAATATGCTTATTAGATAAGCGTATTATGCAATGGGGTTGGAAAAGGTTGCTTCCAAAGGCACAATTTATACCGTTTACACGCTGCATTCTACATAACAGCATAGTTTAACAGTGCCATTATTCCTTCCTGTAACTGGATGAAAAGGCTGCTGTCCTCCTCTGCAGCTCTTTGTACACATAATGAGATGACTGGTCTGTGTGGAGGGACGTAGAAGTGAGGTGGAACAGCAGTCACTCAATACGGCCACTGTGAAGATGAGGTTAAGTAAACAAAAGATGGACAGATAGATTTCTGGTCTGAAGATATGATCAAACGGTGATTACCTGCATAAAAAAATTAACATGCAGACAAAGGAATCAGTCAAACATATCAGTTTATCACAGAAACTATTCATTTAAATGGTGGGCTATTCAGCTAACACATATTGACCACAGATGTTTTTACTATAATGAAAATCTTTGTGTGGTCTAACGGCGAACTTTGACCTGTTATCAAAGGTGTTTTTGTATCGGAAATGTTGGCGTGTTTAATCTATATTTATTTTAATTTCACTATATTTTAATCGATGTTAAAATACAGTGTCCTTCAAATTATCACACTGCTTGTCCTCTTCCCATAATGCATTCTCGTGCCATCTCTTCATCAGCTAAGCACCGGTCCGTCCACGTGATGTAAAAGGTAACTCTATTCGTCAGACCAGACTACCTTCTTGCATTGCTCTGTGGTCCAGATCTGATGCTGATGTCCATTGAAGCAGCTTTCAGCAGTGGACAGGGTCAGATGTTACGTTGACGTGTCTGAGGCTACAGCCCCGCAAGAAGCTCGCAGTGATGTCACTGTAATTTTTGAAACCCCTCTATCAGAGCCAGAATTAGCCCATTAAGCAGTTTGTGCGACAGTAGCTCTTCTTTGGAATTCACTCCACACTCACATCAAGGACCCTTAGGTGCCAATGACCCTGGTGGTCCATCCTTAGGCCACTTTGGTAGATCCTAACCACTGCAGACCAGGAACAACCAACAAGACCTGCGGTTCTGAAGATGTTCTGACCCAGTCGTGTAGACATCATAATCTGGTCCTTGTAAAAGTCTGACAGATCCCCAGGCTTCTCATTAATTCTGATTCCATCCAAAAACGTTCACTGGCTGTATCCCACCCACTGACAGGTAACCATGGTAACCAGATCTTCTTCTCCTTCTTGTAGAGTAACCGCAGTCTTGTCGGTATTGTGGAATTGGGAACTTGGGACCGGCACTATGGGCGAACTAGATCGTTCACCCCTACTGGTAGAGTGCGAGTTGTCTGATTTACAAGACCAGTAAATAAACATGAATGTATATATATATGTATATATATATATATATATATATATATATATATATATATATATATATATACTCACACACATAATTAAAAATTACTACTCTAAAAGTAAAAAGAATAAAATAATTATGAACCTTAAAAAATAGTAGATTCTAGAAAAAGCCCTAAGAGACTAGACACCCATATATAAGTTTATAAAGGTGATCAATGAAGTGAAGTAATCACAGTAATTAATTATAATGGACTAAAGTAATGAGTTTGTTTTGAAATTGTAAGTTGTGGAAATACACTTGTCTTAAGATGTCCGGAATAAAAGTGAAAAGTTGTAAGAAATATAAATATTACAGGATGTGGTATTTCCACAGACTCATCTTAACATTGTCCCGGACACTTACCTTCAGCTGGGAGAACAGGATCTTGTGGGGGACACTTTTAGATGTGAGTTGGTGCCATGTGTAACCTCTTCTAGAGGAAGTCACTAAATTTCACTACTTGTGAGACCCCGTCAGTTCATGAGAGATGTGCCTGAGGGGAGTGGTACAATTACAATTAATGTGCTATAATGACTGTTTGCCCCCCTTGTGAACATGAGGGCGCTGTGATTAATGGACATGTTAATTAGAGGAGTTAGAAGCAGGTTGCTCAGATTTTTTTAAGAACTGAAATGTTCAAAAATAATGAGTTTTAGCAGCTAGCTAGCTAGCCTCTGTGCTAAAATAACTTCCTGTTCCCTCAAACTGGGCTGTGTTTGCTGCCTGTAGGATCTCTAATGACAAGTCCTGTTCCTGTTCAGATGATAAATGTCAGCATTAAGAGATCCGAAAGCCTGTTGCTTCTATACAATGTGAGGAAATACTGGTGAAGAATATGAAAAAAGAAATATGAACAATAACTGTTGAATATGACAAATACAAGTTAGGTCTCCCTGAAGGGTTCATATGAGGTAATAGAAAAACTCTGCTCTGTAAAAAAAAGCTCCCCTTAGGGAGTACAATTTGATACAAGATAGAACTCCTTGAAAAATATGCAACTGACCTTTCCCAAAATCAATCCAGCTCATCCTCACACTAAGATCTATGTGGGTATAACATTTAAAAATGATCCATGAAAAGGTTGTTCAGTTATGGCGTTTACACGAAGGATCTATGCAGTGGCAGCGATGACAATTCCATAATACCTCAAACCTTCAGAGATATAACAAGGCCTATGTTGTGCTCCCCGACAGAAAGGGTATATCCCCGGATCGTATTGTTCAATGCAGTCAACTCCATTGTAGAACTCCCATTAGTGCTGGAAATATACAACTGACCTTTCCAAAAATCGGTAATACGGAACAATTGTGGGGGACGCGGCGGACACGAGGACGATTCCATAAAATCCAAGGTTTTCAGGGATATAAATATGACATAAACAAGATAGACCTCCTGGAGTCGATTCATATGAAAGCACTAAATACTTGTTAAAATAAAGAAAGAGCCTTTTACCAAAATCGATTCAATTCTTCCTCCAACTGAGATCTATGGGGGTATATATTTTGAAAATGATATATGACATTCTTTTTTAGTTATCACGTTAACATATCGGATCTGCAGCGGCGATGACGATTCCGTAATATCCCTGACCCTTCGGAGATAGAATTTGTTTTTAACACTCTGCAGTTTTTCTAATCTTTATATAAAATATACTGATTCTCGTATTATAATTCTAATATGCTGCATTTGAATGAAGCCATTGCTGCCAATAATGGTGCAAACCTTGTTTCACCTATCAGCCTTGAACCTTCCATATCGCAGCAAACTATGAAAGACAGCTTCATCCCTGACTTGAAAAGAATTGAAAAGATCATTGGTTAAAAAGAAAAGCGATGCAGTCATACCAGAGAACCAGTTTGTTTCATTGAGCGTCACAATTATAAAAGGATATGTATTATGGTCGGTTTAGAAAGCCTCTTGGCTTCTTATGAAGTTCATTCTGTTCCCAATTATAGAACTATTTGAACTGTTTTCATTTGTACTTTCTCTCGTCCTGTGTCATGTTTTACTTCTTGTTCATTTTTTCTTTTCCAAAGATGGCCATTTGAGCCTGAATAAAAAGAAAATAAAGAATCTAAAAAAAGTTTTGCTCGTCTCCAATTAGCCTTAAGTAAAGTAAGAGATATGAAAAAGTTGCTTTTCGCTCTTTCACTTTAACCATCATGTGTTTTTTGAGAGTCTCTGCGTGTTTTTTCTTGTACTTCTTTGTTGGATCACTCTTATTGAGATTGTTCTCGTTTACCTGTACTTACAGCCACTTCAAGATGTTTATTTTAATACAATCTGTTACCACGTACAGTAGGTTAAGTTATACTTTGTTTATTTTAACTATTAACTCATTATTTTTCTGTCTGCAGTCATTTACTATTTTCATATCCATGTTTGCCAAACTATGGGACCAATGTTTGACTCATGGCTCATTCTTGGAGAACTGGAATCAAAAATTGTGCCTGGGGATAGAATCCGCTCAAATGCAGGCTGAACAGAAGTGTTTCAAAGACACTCATTGGGTTAGTTTTTGCAACATGAATTCAAAGGGAGATATTTCTAGTCTTTGCTGCATTAATTAGAGAATCATCTCGCCCCTGCAGACAGCCCATTCTGAGGAAGATGAAAAGATATTAGAATCAGAAGAGCCCTTCTCTTCTGATGCTTAATGGTCATAATCACCTTTAAAAAAAAGGATATCTGCACTACAAAGATTAATGAGGATTATTATTTATCATGGACTGCAATAATTATCCTCTATTTGGCAAATGGTGTCAAGCAGAAGTGCTATTTGAGTCACTCTGAACAATATTACTGTGACTAGAGTGTCTTTACCAACACACATTTGGATACTGTGACTTTCCATTCATCTTTCCCTCATTTTAATTGGTTTCATGGTTTGGACTTCTCTCTGTAAAGAACAGGAACTCTCTCCATCAGATTGTGGTCCAATAGGCTGATAAATTAATTGTATTACTTATTACGTATTTATTACATGTTTGTTACATATTTAGAGTTTTGGTAAGCATTGGGGCATGTTTTATCCTGCATGGTTTACTGTCTGTGATGTCTGTCTGTCCACCAAAATCCATCTACTGGTAGAAATAAAGTAACCTTAACCTGAACCTGTTCAGTTTATCGTGTTCAGCAGTGGTGGAAACCATGCCTGGTAAGTTTTCGGCGATATGTTGCTCTGGCCTTACGTTGCTCTGCAGATTAAAATTGCATTTCCCTGTTGAGTATGCAGAGACAGTTGACCCTCACATAAAATTCAGTTACGAGACCATGAATCTGTGGCCAGAGACAATTTTTCACACATGAAATTCACGCACGTGCGATACCTTCATGCAGTTTATTCCTTCTTGACAAAATAGCTTTTTATAGAAATATGCTGAGGGAAGCACAGCTGTCCCATAGCCAGAGTTTTCCAAGTTCAAATCCACCTGACATCCTAGGCATGTTCTATATTTGTGGGAGTTCTCACTGGGTATTCCTGCTTTGGTTAGCATATTTTGCCAAATAGGTAATCAAGAATAAGATGAATGTATTTTAATCCGGAGAGTCAAGAAAATAAAGCAAAGATAATGTTTATTATAATGGATGATATGGTAATGAAGTCTTATCAGTAGTCTTTGGTGCTCAGACAGTATGGGGGGATTCTGTAATTTAGAGGCATCTGTCTTCAGCAGCAGCAAGATGAATTCCCCTACGGAGTCCAAACACTGGTAATGGCAGCGGCTGATAACTCTGTGGAGGCTGATCGTCTGATGAAAAGATGAAGATGGTGAAAATGATGAAACGGCAAAAACTGGTGGAGATGGGGAGGAAGAGGGCTTGCGATCATGAATTTACTAGAGGTAGAGAGACACTCATATTTAAAAAGACAGCAGCAAGATGATCAGTTAATAATGTAGGTGGGATGCAGTGATACTGGACCAATGTGACCAGCTGATGAGAACAGCTGAACAGAAAGATAATCTCAGGAAATACTAAGAATGTAAGACAAATGACCAATGCCCCAACATTTAAAAATATCTTTTAATTTACCTCACTCTGTCTATTAATGGAAATAAAATATAATCCATTCTTGGATCAAATGATAAACACAGTTCTTCGGTTTTCCTCCGACTGTCCAAAAACATGTAATAAAGAAGAACCGTAGACTGTAAATTGCCTATAGGTGTGTTTGTAATGATTTTATGTCTCTATGTGTCGGCTCTGTGATCAACTGGCAACTTGTTCAGGCTGTACCCCGCCTCTAATCCAGTGATAGCTGGGACAGACTCCAGGCCCCGCCACCTCCCCCCATCCCCCATGACCCCGAATAGGATAGGCATTTAGAGAAAATCGATGGATCTCCCTTGAAACTCTTCATCTTAATCATAGCTGATGGGAGGCATGTCATTTTCCCCCATCCTAGACATGAGGGCCGTTATTTGTTATTCACATTTAACATCAAATTAAATCATCTGCCCAATAAGACCCTAATTGTTGAACTGTGGATGGGCCCAGTACTGGTGGGTTCGTTGCTCTCAGAATATTGTTCATACCTGTAGTTGTAGTAGACTTTTGAAAAGATTCTTTTACCTGACAGCTGGTGTTTTTTTTTTTAAAGGAGTTTCAATATTTTTTTCTCCTGATGGTACCCAGCATACCCATTTCACTGACAAATGCAGGAAGTAATGGTTCTTTCTTCTTTTGTTAATAAGGCGGTACAAGTATTTTACTACCAGGTTGGGTAAAAACAAAAGATAACTATTACTATTTGAAAATAATGGGCCATCAATATTATATAGCCATCAAGTCCATGATGGATGAATGCATAAAAAGACAGCAGATACTTACGAACATGACCCTCTTGGGAATGTGGTCCGACTCGACGAGAGGGTTCTTGTAGAGCCAGAGCTCCTCTGGTTGAATCACTCGCTCAAAGGGCTCCAGGAACTCTGTAAACCTGCGGCAGAGGACAAACATCCACTCATGAGTGCACAGCTGATATTGTATGATGGTAAATTTGAAAGCCCATTGAATTTGTGGAGACTGACATCATGCTTCAATTTCTTCATTTGAAAGGAACAAGAAAAAAAAAAAAAAACACAGGTTGTTTCTTTCACAAAGGTAAGAACAAAACAACCAGGACTGAGGTACTGCACCTCCTGGGGCCACAGACAACTACAATTATTCAAAATGCTAAACACAGCAGAAATAATTTTTTGGAGCAGCTTTCTAAAAGTTGTGGAGGTGACATTAAAGAATGTGAAAGAGGAAGATATTTCCTGTATTATCGGTCTGTGTGTACGACAGAGGGATGTTGTGAAGATCTGGCTCATGTAAGATTCTAAATAATTCAACATGTTTTCACACTCCTGCTGCTGTAAATTGGTTTTAAACCTGGAGCTGCTATAAATTCTCAGGCACATGGAAAAAATACTCTGAAGATCCTCATTTAAGACTGAAAACTAGAAATATGCAATCCCTGCTGTGTTCTTGGGGCTGTGAGGGATATCCACCTCTGGTTCCCATGAATCATCCAGACATTTTCACCATTCTTCACCTCACCCCATTAAACATACATTATGACAACATATCGGCCTATTTATTCTAATTACCTTCAATACTGGTTCTCAAAGAGGGGTCTTTTGACGCCTAGTGGACTTGAGAGGCTTCAGCAAAGAGGGGAAATTATTATTATATTTCTTCCAACTGTTTCAGCTTAAATATCTGTAGTGTTTAAAGTTTGGCTCCAACACAATAGTTAAAAATGTAAAATAGTCACCTGTAGCATGGCTGTTAAAAAGTTTCTTACGAAGAATTCTTTCAGTAATCCTCATCGTCTAAGAATAGTTCTGAGATTTCAACGATTCTCCTGTGATTTGATGTGGACTGTGTTGTTGAGCACGGTACCACGATATCAGCATGCTGTTTTATATGAGGAGTGGACCTCATTTTTGCCTGGAACCTCAGCTCACTTTCCCCTGCTTTGTATCCACCTACATTCCTTATAAGGCTAGGCCCCGCCCCATGAGATCACACATCAGGACCATTTGCTTCGGCTGCCATGTAGAAGTATCAGTAAGAGATGAGAGATTTGCAATGGATAAAAGTTGTTTGCCAACTAACAGAGTGAATAATCGATGAGCTCTATACATTTGAACATTACGGATCACCAGATATGGATTATCTTGAAACTTGGATCCAGATCAGACCTTGATGTGTGGTGGATTTTGTGGGGACAGTTCATGGATCTGATGGATTGTGCCTTTAGGTAGCAAAATATACAATCATTCTTAAAAAAAACCATAAGTGACACAGCGGGCTGCGTTCTGCACCACATGACGTATGTTTGCTGTGAACTGTGAAAGTGAGAGGAGAAGCTAAAAAATAACTGATTCACATCTTCAATAGCCAAGGAGAGTTTTTCGACCTTGAGCGATCACTGGAACACTCAGAAAGCATTCACAGTCAGCATTTAACAGAGAATGTGACACACAGAAGACTCAGCCCGCCAATAGAAAACAGACCAGCGAGGATGCAAGAAAAAAGTGCGATATCCACATGATGGAGACGGAGCAGAGAGGGTCAAGGTGCCGGAAGGCGCGTGGGACGCTAGATCCCTTCACTCAAAGCAGAAACAACCTGGAGGGGATGTGAAACATCATTCAGGAACAGTAAGAACATGTGAAATAAAGTATTACCAGCTGTAATCATTCAGACTCATCGAATGAAGTAAATGTGTATGTCAGCTCCACATAGGACACGATCATGTTTCAAGAATATCGGTACTTAAATGGTTCCTTTTCTAGATCCACTTTATTATTTACTCTTAACAAACCACAGGCATCATAACAGTCTGCTGTCTAACATTAGGGCTGGATCAACGTGTTGAAGTCATATATTACATCCACTACTTAAATACCTCACTTAACATGGAATGTGTCGACTCAGCGTGTTATTTAAGTTCTTCTAAGATTAAGATGGCCTCTTCCAGTGCATTTGCAAGTTTTAAGCCATTTGTTAATGCAGAGATATTATTATTGTCTTGACACGGGTCCACAATGTGGTTCTGCCACATTGGATTATAATAAGGTCAGTATATTTTTCTATCTTTGCTCATATTTTACTGAAATGTAAGGGCATCATTTATATACAGATACAATTTTTTGGGGGGGTGGGGATTTGTAGTAGAGAGATTCATTTTTCATCTCGTTTGAGTGCTTCAGTTCTAAGTTTATAATTAATTAAACATGTTCTATCTTTTGATACCATTATTCGGCATCAATAAATATACTGATAACAAGAGCAAGTTAGTGCAGGAATTTTCTGAACACATTTTGAGGGTCAAGTGTAAAAGAACTAGAGCTTGTGCAGGAGATGGAGCGGTACCAGCTAGATGTAGTTGGGCTCTCCTGAACACATAGCATTAGCTCCTGGAGAGAGGCTTGACTTTCCGGAGTTGCCCATTGTGAGAGGTATCAGGCAAGTGTGGAAATACCTACCTGAGTCCCCGTCTGAGCGCTCTGGGGAGTTTTCCTTGGAGAACGAGAGGATAGCTTCCATGTGATTGTGAAGACTGACTGTTGGCTGTGATGACCAACGAACAATAGCTCAGTATAGTATTCTGCCTTCAGGTGAAGAGATGAGCAGAAATTTTCGGTTATCCTCAAGGAAGTTCTGGAACTGTCTGATAATTCAGTATGTGGAGCGGAGATAATTCAGACTGCGGACCTGAGGATGTCGTCACCTCAGATCAGACATCCGGAGGGAGCTGGTGTTGAGCCGCTGCTCCTTTGGGTCAAAATGAGCAGCTGAGGGGGTTGAGGCATCTGTTTAGGATGCCTCCATGATACCTGCTTGTGGGAGTTGTCCAGGCATTTCCAATAACAACTGTAAGTCCCTGTCAATGCACATTTCAAATGTGTTGTAACCTTAGCCATATCTTCTTACTGTTTTTCCCCATCTGTTGCTGTTGATTCAGGGATGCTGCCGTGTTCACCGTCTTCCACTGCAGTTTCTGATAATAATATTCTCGTCCTGACCCACACTGTTCTTCCTAAAAGTTCCCGTTTGAAGCCAAGATTGCCTTGTTATTAAACCACTCCTAATTCTCGCTTCCTCTGCTTACTGTTTTCTTGTCTTCACAGTTCAGCTTGTAACTGCCACAACCCGACTACGTAGCAAATGGTTGGTCATGGTTACAATATTTATGTTTTATTCATCATAGTATTTTGATAGTATTATCCGTTTTGAAATTAATCTTATTTAATTAAGTTAAAGGAGGCAATTTAGAGGGAGCCTGCGTACCACCAGTTGTACGGGTACCATAGTTTGAGAACCAATGCCTTAGATCACCAAGGCTTACTTGAAGTATATTCTTCTAGCCCATATTTCAGAAAACCCTAAGGAGCATACTGTTACAGATGATAGATTTCAATTGAAATCTATAATTTCGAACATAAACTTAAGTTTGGGTTTGATGACTTGTAGTAGAGTTCTAGATTTTTGTTCTTGCTCATCGACAGCTAAATTAATCTAATATCTGATTTGTTATGGATTTTATTAACTATCTCATTTGATTGCCTTAGTTTTAAGTTCAACATATCTACATGTTCTTTCTGCCGACACAATGAGTCGGCATAAATTCACATTCTAATAACAAGAGTGAGTTAGTGCAAGAATTTTATAAACACATTGTGAAGGATAAAAAAAAAACCTGGTATTATAAAATGCCATATTCTTATTTTCTCTTTCTCCAAGCTACAAGTAAATCAATTACATATTTGTAATCCCTCTACATGATACGCAGTATTACACATTGTATGAAAATATATTTGCTGGTCTACTGAGAACTATGCGTCATGATACTTTTAGAGGAGAATAGGCTAATACCAGCTCATTTTACACCTTGCTGAGTCCGGGTCGGTAATAAATGTCAGTCGTATTACACTGACGCTATATGCTGCGCAATAATTTACACTCTGCTGATGACAAACCGGGAAATCCTGCCCTCTGATCAACTCTCTCCTTCAGATAGGAATGACAGGGAATGTTAGTCCAGCCCCAAGGGAGTAAAAGAAGGGAGAGCAGAAACACTCAGGGAAACCCCCACCCCCCCTCACCACTCCACAGGAACACACACAGACACACACACATTTCATGTCTTGTGTACACACACACATACACAAGGACAGTGATCTGTCACACAGCGCGGCTCAATTTCTTAATGAGTTTGAGACAGACCCTCCCCCAAGATTGAATTAACTTTCAAAATATTTGCATATATGGATTCACATGGAATGAGGATAATTAACTACAGTTAAATGTAGCTGTAGTCACGTGTCTGTCATTTCTCATGTTATTAAAACACTAACATCCAACTGCAGTAAGGTGATTAACCTCTTCTGCTCATTGGTTGTTTTAATTTAAGCCTGGCTTGAATAACATACCCAAAATAAACTGAAATAGCTTCAATATTTCCCAACCTGAGTGTCTATGGAGAGGTAAAACCTAAAATAATGTATTTTCATTGTCAGTAAGACTGTCCCTGTTATGTTTCAGTAATCTTTGATTAAATACAAAAAATACAAATATTTCTATCTTGCCTGATTTTTTTTATAGATTAAATAAAAAGGCTATAACGTCCTTTGATAATTACTGCATCAAAGTTGGATAGACAATGGACTCACAACGTGACAGAAATGGGATTTTTACCCCAGAGAGGAATTTTCAAAACAATTTCATAGATCACCATCAAATTTCGGGCCCACATATACCTTAGTGCAAAGAAAAGGTGGAGTGTTTTCGTCAATGTACGGTTGTATATCTTTGACACTAGGGGGATCTTAATCTTCAAAATTGAGAAGCAATAATTTCTCAATTTGGTGCATTTGAATGACCTTAAGGAGATCTATCTTTTATACATGATGATTTACTCTAAGAGTTCATATTTTACTCACTAGAGGGAGCTTTTTATGAAAAACACGTAGGATATGTAGAATTTAACTGCCTAACTATTGGTTTCTATTTAGTTAACATTTGGTGCCTATGAATCAACTCGAGCAGTTCATATTCTACGAATAACACTGTTTTACGGACATTACTCAGCAAATATTTCATGGTGGGAGAAAGTACTTGATTCATTCATAAAGAGGGAAATGTCAGTTGCATAGTTTTGATGCTAGGGGGAGCTGTGTCTCTGAAAGTTATTTGGCCGTGATTTTTCAACCGTTGGTCCCATCCAAATGTATGTATGCATTAATCAGGAAAATGAGATCTACCTTTTATAGGTCATGTTTTCCTCTAATGGTTCATATTTTACACACTAAGTGGAGCTTTTTATTACAACACTGTGTTTCGGACATAACTTTTTTAACCGTTGGTTTGATTTAGTCCAAATTTGGTGCATGTCGATTGTCTCAAGGTCAGTCTTGTCGATACCATATTTTACTCACTAGAGGGAGATATCATAGGAAAAAAACAATGATTTTTGCAGAAATAACTCAAAAACTATAACATGGATTATGTTCCACTTGTATACGCACATGGACCTTAGTGCAAGGAAGAACTGGATTGATTTTGGGAAAGGTCAGTTTTATATTTCTAACAATAGGGGGAGCTTTAACTTCAAAGGTTTGCGGCCCACTATTTCGCAACCCTTTTTCCCATTTAGTCCAAATTTCGAGGGGATTTATCTTTTATTTATATTATATTTTACCCTAATAGTCTATATTTTACTCACTAGGAGGAGCTGTTTTACGAGTAACTCAGCCACTTCAGTCATAACCTTCTAATTTTGGTCTGTGTTTGTCCAACTTTGGTGCATATGAATCGACTCAAGAAGATCCACTTGTAGATCATATTTCACTCTAAAAGTTTGTATTTTACTCACAGGGAGCTTTCTTCACAAAAACACTGTTACACACATAACTTTGGTCTTTAATTTGAGGAGTGCAATCAGGGGAATTTCTCATTCAACGCAGGGGATTTGGGACTTTTCGAGGTTATACCCTTGCTGTCAGGAACGACGGCGTAGGTTTAGTTAAAATGAGGCTGCCATAATGTGCTGCAATGTTTGTGCAGTAGAATAAAATAGTAGTAGTAGAATAATCTAGAGAGGACTTTTCAGGTTTTTAATTTGAAGTGGCAGAAATACACGTGAATAGCTCCAACAATAAGAATCAAAAAAGAAGAAGATGATGAATACATTGCTCTTGGCTATCTATTTAAGACTTAAAATACTTTGGGGGTGATGTTAATTCATGGCTGTGAATTTTTCACCGCCAACTGCAGAGATTTCGCTGCTTCCTGCAGCACCATGGACGAAATACTTGTTTTGAGTCTCTTCTTCTTTCTCCGGTCAATAATGACCGGAGAATGTCTACAACATTATAATGCGGATCAATGGTTTTACAGAGTACAACACATTGATAATTGAATAATATACACCGTACCTTTAGTTGCTGCCTGATCACAGCTTAACTGAGCAGTTGGAACTTCAACCCTGTCAGCAACTTCTACTGAGACGCCTCCTCTTCTTGGGGAAATCACCCATACACACATGAGCTTTATTTTTCCATCCCTATACTTCTGAGGAAAGCTGTCAAAGCAAAATCTCCAGATGGGTGACCACAGGGTCCTGGTGTCTTCAAGGAAGATGAGAAGATACAGTGACAGTCCATGCCTAAGTGTGCTGACCTTCCAAGCTTAAATGAAGTCGGGTGACACAGATAAAAAAAAATAACATGCACTCCTCGGGCTTTCACCAGCAAAAAGAAGACTGCAGGGTTGAGGTTATGTGGTTTTTGTCACAGCCTTAGCTGAATGTGTCAAAGACGATGGAGCTGATCTGGGAAAGGTCATGAGAATGAAAAGCATCACGGGTGATCTCCGGTTTCCAGGGAGAAAGAACACAAGATCTGCTGGCTAATATATTCTAGGAGTCTGTGGAAGCCACTCTTTGCTCTGCTCAGCATTGCATTGTGGGGACTGGTGTCTTACAGCATTTTTGATAATCTATCCATTTTGCTGCATTTCAGTCTAAAGTACAAAAAACACATTTTGATTATAGATCAATGCTGACATTCATGCCACTTATTGTTTACGTTGTCTTCTACGTGACTCCCAGAATACCAGATCAACTCTGTCTCTGCTCACTGGGTTCTTTGATTTGTCATTTATAAGAATTATTATCAATTATTTAAAATATTTCATTTTAAGTGCAACCCTTGCTCCTGTAAGGCCGAAGACATTTTAATTTAAATGAACCCCTGGGTTATAAAATATATCCTTATCTAATCTAATATGTGTCATTCAGTCATAACATTATAACCACTAATAGTCAGAATTATTATTATTTTAACTGGTTACCATAGTTACTTGTCAGTGGCTGGCATATATTAGGCAGCAAGTGAACATTCTGTTCTAAAGATGAAGATGAAAGAATGAAAAATGGACAATAGTGAGGATTTGAGCGTATTTGACAAGGATCAGATTGTCATGTCTAACCAATGGGTCGGACCATGTCCAGAGCTGCAAGTTTTGACGGGTGTTCCTTTTCTGAAGTGGTTAGAGCCTATCAAAGTGGTCTAAGGAAGGAAAACCATTGTCATGGCTGCCCGAGGCTCATAGATGAATATGGATGTTCAGTGTAATATGTAATCAATAATGATAGAATGATCAGCTTGTTACAATCTTCCCCTGTCCTATGCATCTTCTTATGCCACACCAACCAACTGCATGTCCTCTCTCACCACATCCAGAAACCCCCTCTTTAGTCCTCTCTTTTTTCTACAGGTCCATCTCCAACATCCTTCTACCAATAGATCCACTACCCCTACTTTTCATGTGTCCAAACCATCTCAAACTGGCCTTTCTGGATGGCCCTCTGATGAGCTCCCTTCTAATCTTGTCCGTCCTCGTCATTCACAAGGAACAGCTGAACACCTTCAACTCTGCCACCTCCAGCTCAGCCTTCTGTCTTTTGTTCAGAGCTACCGTCGCTAAATCATCAGACGGAGGTGCTCTTACTTCAGTTTTGTAAACCTTTCCCTTTATTCTTGCTGCAACTCTTCTGTCACAGATTACTTCTGACACTCTTTTCCACCCACTCCACCCTGCCTACACTCGATTCCTAACCCTCTTTTCCACACTCCCCGTTGCTATGAACAGTGGACCCTAAGTACTTGAACTCCTGCACGTTCTTCACCTTTACTCCGGTGACTGACATTCATTCCTCTTCTCTCCAGTGTATACCTCAACCTCTCCAGCCTTTCTTCCACCTTCTCCCTGCTCTCACGACAGATCACGATGTCATCCACGAATACCATTGTCCATGGAGATCCCAAGCTGCACGCCTCACCTCTGTCATACTGCTGTCATGTGCATATCCTGTCCACTTGAACATAATTCTCTGTCACTCCAAATCTTGTCATGAAATCCCGCAATCGTCGACACTGTCGTATGCTTTGTCTAAATCCACAAAGTGTTAGGATCTGGTAGTACACCATCCTCTTTCTCTTGTGTCTATTATCTTCCCCCTCCCCTCTCTGTGTGTTGTCTGTCTCTACCAGTCTGTCTGTTACCAGGGCATGGCTACCTGTCTTTCTTTCCTCACCTGACTCCACCTACCATGACATCTTCACACCTGGCTCCAATCTTCACACCTGAAGACTGTTACATAAAACCCCGCCTCTGCACTCCTTTCCTTTTCAGATCGTCTGTTTATCTTTTTTGGTAACAATGTTTTGACTTTCTAACCATATTTTGAGAAACAAGTTTTTGGCTATTGCTCACCTGGTGTTTCTTGCCATCTGTCTGCCCTACTCCTTCACTGGAGTCCATAGCTAATTAAAGCATTTTTTCTTCTACTTTACCTGGCTTCTGGGTATTTTCAGTTCTGCACTTTTCGGTCCAAGAAAGAACTGGTTAATACCATAACACAAAGTCACAATGCAACTTTTTCTTGCCATCTCACTTCTCCATCAGCACTCTCAAAGCAAACATCGCAACTGCTGTGTTCTTTCTTGTCGTCTGTTGTTACCTTTAGCTAAGAGGTAACATTTCACCTGTTTCTGATAGTTGGCTGATTACTTTTCTTAGTTGCTTTGTTAGAAGGACAATACAAAATCTGATGAATGGATTTTCATACAACTGGTTGAAGGATGGGTCATGGGCCCAGAAAGATCTCCTTAAAGGAATTCAGGAAGATTATCCACTTTCATTAACATGACAATATATTTTTGCCTAATTACAAAAAAAACATGTCCCTAAGACTTAGTGGAGGGCTGGGGCATGGATCAGCTGAGCATGTGTAGGAATATTGGGCAACTCTTGGTCTGTATGTGGCTGTGTACTAAAATGTTTCAGGCATTTTAGCCTGAGAATGAGGAGGGTGAGATCTGTAGAAATATTGCTGTTTTATTTCCTCGTCTCTGGCTTTTGAGTTTTAAAATATGGACATTGCTAAAGACGGATAGGAGACAGAGATGAGAAATTGTTCTAATAGCAGAGTGTAAATGAAAATGAAAAAAAAAAAAATCCCCGAGGTAGTGAAGGTAAAATATAAAAATTTAAAGCCATGGCTATTGGATAATTATGGTCTAATCTTAACGGAAATTAATGTGGCGTACCTCCAGTTCTCTGAACACCAATTTTTAAATCACAGGCAGCCTCTGCTAGAAAGTTCTACTTTTGTAAAAGACTAATGCCAACACTGGTTATCTTAATAAGACTTCACAGGTTGGCAGTTAGCCTATAGTGCTGCAGTATATCCCCTATATAAGTCATTATGCCTTTGCTCAATAATCGCTTTACACAATAAACAGAATGAGCTGCTCCTCAGTCAGCTGGGCCGTGCTGAGTTCAAGGACTCCTGTGAGTTCGGTGTTCCTTGGCGCCGAGAGAGCTCATCCATTCCAGCTGCAGATAATGTCAGCAGGTCTCCGGTCCCATCGGAGCTCTGATGAGACCTACTCTGTCTTTCAAACTGTTACCCTGTCTTCCTTCTCCTCTTCTTCACGTCTCTCCGGCTCTCAGGGTCATTTATAAGAAAACTATTTCCCCCGCGGGTCTGCAGAAAGACGTGCCAAACACAACCGGAAATACGCTTAAAACAAAAATAGTAAATGCATGTAAAATATGGTTCCTCTGAACGTTGACATTTTTTCCTGTGTTAGTGAGCCTGTTCTGAGTTTCTATAATGCATCCCATCATTAACTTCCGCCCCCTCTGTCTCTCTGTGAATCAGTGTAATTACAATTATTTCCCTGCAGGATAAATTGAGGTGCATGCAGCGGACGAAATTACCTCTCCAAGCTCTGACATTGACTGGGATCGTAACACACGCTGTCATTTGTCCCTCCCTTCCTTCCTTCCTTCCTTCCTCACACAGACTGATGTATCCTCCCTCACGAGCCCCCTTTCCCACTAAAGCTTGGCTTGATCAATGGAAAAAAGGATAAATCTTTATTAAAACTGTGTTTGACATTTGGAGCCTTCCTTCCTTCCCTCCCCCCTTCCTGACTTCCTTTATTTCTTCCTTCCTTCTTCCGGCTGGAGGATTCCTTCCTTTCTTTCTGTTCTTCCTGTCTTCCTATCATCCTTCCCTCCATATTTAATTCAGTTCCATCATTCAATTCTTGATTCCTTCCATCCTAATTATTTTGTTCCTTCCTTCCATCCTTTCTTAATTCCTTCTTTCCTTCTATTCTTATTTTCATTCCTTCCTACACACAAAGATAGATGAATTATCTGTCACAAACCTGTTGTTGGACTAAAGCTCGACTCTACCTGTGGAAACCAGAACAAATTTTGATTATGAACTGTATTTGGAGTCTTCCTTCATTCCTTCCTTCCTTCCTTGCTTCCAGCAGGATAAATTAAGCTACCTGCATTGAACATTATTACCCCCCCAAGCTCGGACACTAGCTATGATTGTATTTGACGCTGTAATTTATTCCTTTCTTTCTTCCATACTTCTCTCCAGTCCTAATTCCTTCCTTCCATCTTTAATTTTTTAATTCATTCCATCGTTTCCCAAATCCTTCCCCCCTTTCTTTCTTAAATCTTTCTTTCCTTCATTCCTTTCTTCCATACTTACTTACTTTCTTCCTTATTACTCCCTTATTCAAATAGATGAATTCTCCGTCAGGAGCCTGGTGTCCCACTAAAGCTCGGCTCTACCTTTGGAGACCAGAACAAAACTTGATTAATAACTGTATATGGAGCCTTCCTTCCTTCCTTCCTTCCTTCCTTCCTTCCTTCCTTCCCGCCTTCCTTCCTTCCTTCCTCCAAGCAGGATAAATACAGGTGTATCCAGCGTACATCAGTACTTTTTCAAGCAGTAGTTGTTAAAAATTGTTTCGAGCCTTCTTTCCTTCCATTCTTCCTTCCTTGCTTCTATCCTTTCTTCCACCCTTCCTTCCTCACACAGACAGATGTTTCCTCTGTCAGCAGCACTTTCCCACTAAAGCTCAGCTCAGCTATGGAAACCAGAGTTATAAATTAATCTTATAATAATTAATTTAATAGAATAATTGTGTTTGACGTTTGGAGCCTGGAGCACTTAAAGTTTAGTTAGACCTGGAGTCTTTGTTTCAATAAAAATCTTTGTTGAAAATAAGGCTATGAGGCAAAAACTCAAGGCAATTGAAATTCTCTGAGGGAGGATTTATTTGTTAGTGGTGTTTTCATGAAAATTCAGCAAAAGAAGGAGGATCATTTCATTTTCAAGATTGCATTCCAAGAATGTATTTTGATTTAAATTTTATCACAGTGAGCCTTGCTAGAAAACAAGGGGATGGTGGAAATACAGTGTGAAAATAATATGAGATATTCCATGCCATCCATATCTCATCATTTTATAAAATTTTTCTTGTTCACCCAACGTATTCTACTTTGCTGCTTTTAGGTAAGCTGTGGATGAATCTGAGTTATAAATAAGAATTATTATATTCTCCACACCTGATTAGCCAACACACATTGGTGTTCATTAATGACTGAAGTCTTATGAAGACCTTTCACTTTTGTATTATGTTTGGTCGTAATTCTTCCACCCTCTTTCTCTTACAAATTATTTCCTAACATTAGTGGGTCTAAGTGTGAAAACTGAGCATTTAAGTTACATCTGAATACAAGATATACTCCACCACTACCAGTAAGAAAATTTTAGATACAATAAATTACAGAAAAAACACACAACAAATCAAAACACATCAATATATTTTTAAATATTCATTCAATAAATACATTTTTTACAGGACAAGACAACAGGGGCCAGCCTTCCCTCTCCAAGTCCATCAATGACCCCGGTCGTACTTCTTTAGACGACTTTGGTAGGTTTCAACCACTGCAGACAAAGAACAAAGATGTTCTGACCTAGTCATCTAGCCATCACAAGTTGGCTCTCGTCCCCATTTTTCTTACTTCCAACATCAACATCAGAACAAAATGTTCACTTGCTGCCCAACATATCCCACCCGCTGACAGGTAACCATTGTAACCAGATAATCAATGTTATTCTAATGGCATCTTTCAGTTGTTCAAATATTATGGCTAATCAGTGTATTCTTTTGCATCCGTCAGCAGGAAGCGTTTTGACCTTGACGGAATTTCATAATAGCCAATGACACACAGGTGTTTCCGGGTGTCGTCCCTCAGGTCCACTAAATGACAGGTTTAAACCGTTTACTGATCTCTGATAGACTCTGCAGCATTACCATCCACACGTAGGAACGCATTTCTGATAGAACCCACAGACAGGTTTCAAAGATGCTGGGCATTTGTGTTCACTCACGTTCCATCACATCCACACTCTCACAAGCTGCTCACTGGTGAGCTAGGAGTGAGTCTGTGTGGTAAGGGGATCACACGGGAAAATATCCATCAAGACAAATACGATCTGCCACAGAATATTAAATTCCATCTCTCTAAATCGAAGGGAACAGACACGACTGTCTGCGTCTGTCTCAGTCTTGAGATACAGATAAACGTGAAGCTTTCTGTCCACACTCCGCTTTCCTCTCTGTTTTCACAGCCTTCAAGGCTTATTGATGCACTTCCCTCGGGCTTTTTTTTTTTGGCTGACTCTCTCCTCCCCCCTCCTTTGTCTGTCTTTGAGTGGCAGCACCTGATGACGCAGGCTGGTCATCACCTCACGTCAGCCCTCATTCATAAACGCTGCCTAGGCACAAAAGATGAAGTACGCTGATTTGCGCACAATCCGTGGGATTTATAAAAAGCAAACTTGTCTGGAGAATGCCGGTTCCCCACATGAACTCCGACCCATGCGTACGCACAGAAACTACAGTAACGGGGAAAACTACGACTCAGATGTCGAAAGGATGAAATGGGTAAATGGAGTGTGAAATTACTACCAGTGCACAATTCACCACCAACAAAAAATAATCAAACAGGTCCTTGATTGAGTCTCCCTGGGGAATAAATACAAATAGAGATATGCGTCACCGCAAACCAACCCTCAGATGTTTTTGTCAGTATCAAACAATGTTTATAAAGTATTGAAATTCATTCTCATAAATAAAGGAGAAGAATTGGTGGGTATAAAAATACATAATGATACACAATGGCTGATTTGGTTTCTATTGGAGGATGTGGAGAAGGGTAGAAGCAACTGAGCCCGCGTCAAAAAAAACGTAAACGTAAATATCAATGAAGTCTTCAAGGATGCAGATTCGTGTTTTCAAATTTATTTGGTTTACACTCCTTTTAAAACAAATGAATAGTTATCTTTGTGTGTCTTACACTTCAGCAGTGCCCACCTCCGTCACTCTGTTCTGGATGGATCCCCCAAAAACCCCAACTATAGAGTTTCATCATGACATATTTACGGGCTACAGCTGTGGGGTAGGCGTTTCCTGTTTGTTTGTCTGTGTTTTTCATTCAACAAAGTCAGACGACTTTTAGGATGTGTTTGAGAGATATCTGTCAGCCTGTCAGTCTGACCATCAGCAGCTTCACCGAGTCAAGCACCTGCCGCCCAAGACCCTTTTGTAAAAGCCAGTGTCTGTCCACCGAACAACATCTAGTAGTTTCCACCGCTCTCCTCTAAGAACTTGGAACTCAAATTTAGTGAAGTGTATTTTTTAGTCTTCCTGTCTGCCTTCGCCCTGACCGACGTCATCAATCATGCTGATGGTCAGACTGACACAGGAGGATATCTGTCCAACTTTACAGGTCGGACTTTGGATGATTTAAATAAGAAGTATTCCGACAGTTTTGCACAAAAAACACTAAATAAAATGTTCAGACAGAGGAATGGAGAAGACGTTTTCTTCTCAATGAAACACTAGCAGAGTTTTTTAGGCAAATCCTTCTTGAGGGGAGGGACGGAGGGGGGACATTCCGAAACAATGACATGTTAGACGTTCGGGAATCACTAAATATTTTGAATTCCCCTATTTTAAATAAGTGTAAACTAAACCCCCTACGTTTTTGAGTGTAGCAAGATTGACATGAGAGTTCTCCCAGTTTAAAAGAGACTGCTGATACATCATTTTATTTACACAATGAAATGTCTACACAATGTTGGCTCTTATTTTGAAATAAAGGGAACTGATTTGCTGAATACTGATCATCTGACTACAACAAGTGAGACTGAGGGGGCGTGGCTTCTTTAGGGGTGGGGAGGTGGTCTCATTCAAGAAGTTTAACTTGTCAGAATCACACGGGATGAGATTCATGTGTTTGCCCAAAGCCTTGAAGGTTCCAATGAAGATCCATCCGTCCTACCAGATGCATCTCATCCTGAAGTCAATCTTACTGCTCAAGCGAGCAAAAAGCGAAGCTCTACACAGCTTTGGAAGAAAAAGCTTGTTAGACCACCCAAGCAAAGACAGTTGGTCAGGTCTTCTGGAGAGGAGAGGCCTGAATATGGGAAATCTGAACAGCGGCGAGCAGAAGAAGAATGTACAGGAGAGGAAGAGGAGCCAGATGTGGAACTAAGTGTTTGACAGCTTTGTAAGAAAAAAGGTTGTTGTTCTCACTCAAGCAGAGACAGACTCCAGAGACAGACTCCAGAGACAGACTCCAGAAGAGCAATCTCTTCTGGAGATGAGGAGGGGTCTGCTGGGGATGCACAGTCAACAGAGCTGCATCAGCAGAGGTCTCGCTGCAGAGGTTCTGAGCCCAGAGCAGAAGAAACGGCTGATGATGGCATCTGTTGCATTGAATCTTAACACGTTAGAGACATTAGCAGGAAAGAACGCGTCTGAGGGAGAAGAACGTTTCAAAAAGGAAGTAACAGGAACAGGAAAGTACCCGTACACATTCCTCCTGGGATGGAGCATGGACCCGTCATCTTTGGGCTTCTGTAGCTTTACAGGAGATTTAATCAGGGTTTTATGAGATTACCGAGCCCTTAAATGATCTTCTTCACAAATTGGGTGGAAAAAACACCGGAAGATCAAGTCGCCAGTTGAACGCCATGTGAACTCTTAAGAGTTCAGAAATTTTTGGCATTGAGGGAGGACGCCAACTTTGCTTTCTGTTTGGAGTTTGCATTTTCTCCCTGTGTCTGCGCGGGTTCTCTCCGGGCTTTCTAGCTTCCTCCCACAGTCCAAAACATGCAATAAGGGTAAAACCGCGATTCTAAATTTCATATAGGAGTGAATGTGATCGTGATTGGTTGTCTGTCTCTATGTGTCAACCATGTGATGAACTGGCGGCTCATCCAGGGCTTACCCCGCCGCTCGCCCAATGTCAGCTGGGATAGAATCCAGCCCCTGATCCTGAACAGGAAAAGCGTTAATGGACAAAAATGTATGAAACTGACTCATATCTGTGACCAAGGAACCGGAGACAGCCTTACGTTACTTTTCATTTATGAAAATGAATTTCCATAAAATTTCAATCAGAGAAGTCAAGATGTTGAAAAGATGAATGATTGAGTACAACAGCAGATGTGTGTTAATGAGTCTATTTGAAGTCTTTGGCGCTCAGACACTTCAGGGAACTTGTGTTTGAAGGGTCTCTGCTCTGAGCAGCAGCTTGGAATATCCCCCCTCTGGAGTCTGTATACTGGTGATGGTGGTGGCTGATGACTCTGCTGAGGCTGATGAGTGATGAAACTGATGGATGTCCGAGGACTAGGTGGAGATGGGGAGGTGCTGCTGCTAGTGCTGCTGCTGCTGCTTGCATGCTGCTAGTGAACCAGCAGCATGCAAGAACTAGATGGATGGAGAGGGAGTCGTATTTAAAGACAGCAGCTGATTGTGATGAGGTGATGATGAGGCTAAGCGTTCAGGTGTGTCAGCGATTGGATGGATGAGGCTACCTGAAATGGTGCAACTGATATCAATGAATGCTCCAGGCCGTGGAACAGGTACTTGAGACAAACTATGTGTGAAAAGTGAGCATAAAAGAGTGGAATGAGCAGTGATTGTGGCCGTACTGTGAGGAGAGTCTTTCTGACTGAACATTCCCTACATCTCCATTTGAATATTGCTTGATGACACGAATATTTCAGGTTCTTTCGCGGTTACAGATATCAATCACAGACCAGTTTAATTATTCATCGTGAAATTGGCTTTGAGTGGTTTTATTAGGACTTACTTTACACATTGGTATTTGCTCTGCCTTCTTTTGAGTTCATGTTATACAATTTCGGCGGTTCTGTATCGCGGCCCAATCTAATGGTTAGACTGGTGGGGCAGTTGTAGTTCATAGAAGGGTTAATTGGCTCATTTAGTCTGGTGCGGTGCACTGAGCAGTTTCACTGCTTCTATTTCTGCTAATCATCTTTAGTTGTTGCTTTCGACACTAATTGCCCATGAGTATTTTATTTGAATTTTTGGACGATGTACCATTTATATTATTGCCGTGTTTTTTTTCTTCATTTTAGTTAGATTTGAAGATTGGATAATTGACGGTGCCGGCATGTCTGTAAGGATTTTATTGTCACTGTAACTGCATTTTTTAATTGTGTTGGTGGTGTTTGATTGCATTGTACCCGTGGTTGGATTGGTATTCTGATTTTTGTTTGCCGTTTGTGTTTTTGTTGCAGTTTTACTATTAAAGTGAAGTAAAGTTCTGGTAAATCAAGAAAAGTTATGCTTAAAGTTAAGTTTTTAGAGGGACTTAAATCGGTTCACTTTCTAGTTTTGAAGATGGATACTAATTAATCTCTAATTTCTTTTTTGCAGGAATAACATTTCAGAATCTTCCATGTAGAATAAACAAATGTTTATTTACTGTGTCATATTTTAGATCTTTTGAATGTAAAACCACGGAAAAAGGTTTTTTGAAAGACATGGGAAGATGTTCTAAAGCTGGAATTTCAAGTGGATTTTATTTTAGCTGTTGTCGTCTAATCATGCAATGTCAAAAATTTATTTGTTGATAAACTTAATAAAATTACTGCAACTAAAAACATAAATGAAATTCAGTAGTTCTGAGTCTAAGTTTTGTAAAAAAGAAAAAAATGAAAAAAATAATTAATCTAAGTAAGCTGGATGAATTAATTTTTGACTTAAACAGCAATTATTTTTAAAGTGTAGTTGAAAATGAACCATAAAAAATAAGTGCGTTCAACTTTAATATGTTACGAAACTTAAATAAAAAAACATGTTATTTTTTAGTTTGTAAGTGTTTTTTTGTCTGAGTGTCCATCTCCATGAAGCTCCACCCCGTGTGACCCTGAAAAGGATGAGTCGTTACAGAAGAACTTTCATGAAGTTTAAATTTTTTTTACTCCACATGCTTGAAAAACAATCAGTATTTTCCATCCAAGCAAAATCTAATCTTGCTCCTCTGGTTGGCCTGATTAAAACGAAGACAAATGGTGCATCTGTGATTTAATAAAGCCCCGCTGCTCAGATTGGATTGAGGGTGGGTCACAGTTGGTGGTCGACTGACAGTCTGTGGACACAACCTTGATTTAATTATATTGCTTAATTTCATTCATTATCGGACCCACAGATCGGAGCACAGCACTGCTGCCTTGACAACTAATGCCTGCTTATCTGTGGTGCTGATTGCTGAGAGCCGCTGGGAAAACTCTACTTTTTAGTAAATGGAAGTATCCAACAGGCTCGCAGTCACGGTCCGCCTGCTAGATTTCATTTGGATTTCAGAGAGCTCCCATCTTGACATTTAAAGGTTGCTATTAAGACCGGAGAGGCGTCAGTGAGCCTGGGTCTTTGGAAAGTTAAAGGACGGAACGTAAATGTCTGTTTCAAAAAAGCCATTTATGCCTTCCTCCATTAACACACTAAACAAACATTAATATTAACTTAGCCTGGAACTAAACTACCGCAGATGCTGTGCTGGATTTTATAAAGTTAAATATATTCATAAGCTGTGCAAAGGTATTTTAGGGGTGATTTTCACCAAGAGAGTCATTTTGCCACATCCAGAGTCAAACCGTTCAGTCTTGGAGCTACTTGTACGAGATGATAATGATAATGTAAGTCATCAGAGATGTAGTTAAGCTCTGCCCACATGAAAAATGAAGTTAGGGAAATGTAAGGAGTCACCCTGAGTAATGCCCGCATCTTGAACATGGTGATTTTATGATTCATGGTAAATTCTTGAAATCATAGCTGCTGTTATATTACTGCTTTTTCTTGTACAGTGCAGTGAAATGTGAAAAACGGACTTTATTTGTAATTTAACACAATTTGGTCTCAAAGCACACATTTTGATATAAAAGTCTTGATTTTTATACTATTTGAGTTAAATTAACTTTTTTTTTTTGCTGAGTACAGGCTGTGCCTTTTTAAGTCTTTTAAGTAATAATGTAATTCATTTTTTTTTGTCTTTTCCAGATTTGCCATCTGTAGAAGACGACTCAGTGACTTTAACAACATATTTTAACAGCCTTACCCATGTGTTCAGTTCTGGCTACGTGACGCTTCCGAGAGAGAAGATGATGTTTGAATAACCTTCTGTTCCGTGGGGGCGGAGCTCAGCCTGAACTCCTCACAGGGAGTTACACTTGTTCATCAGCGACGATATTCTCCAACTGCTGTCATAAAAAAGTGAAACTGTGACGTACAGTACAGTAGTAGGAAGGGTATGGCGCTGAACTCCGACAGGAATCAGGAGGCAAATTCGACCTTTATGATAATTCTCCTTGGAATGCAATGATTTTACACCTCTGGTACGATAATACTTCATCTCCCATCTGGCAACGCTGCATCAATTCAAACCAAGGCCAGTGGATGTTCCTTAAGCTGATGGAGAACTGTGCCTCCAAATCTCACTGTTGATGACCTCATCTGAATATTTCTATAAAGAAAACCTTGTAGCTTAACATATAAGGTCAGATTTCTCTCTGTGCAGTACTGTCACATCCCATCTCCCTCTCTTTACTTTGGAGTCAGTGGTAGAGTCGGGGTCTGGAGCAGATTTGTTAAAGATGCACAGCACTGGGACAGAGAGAGGGAGAAGGATGAGCTGAGTGACACTGGCCTCTCTAGAGGAATGCCCTGTCATAGTTGGCTAAAGGAAGGAGGAAAAATAAGTAAAGGCCAGCCTTTGACTGCGCAGTGGAAATGCCAGGCCATTCTTTTTATTTCAACACCGCGTTCAGAAAGATAAAAAGGAACGTTAAAGAAGCCTCAGTACAATGAGGAAAACGAGGTCTGGTTTGGTCAGAATACAGTTGTATGTTCACCATGAAAGCCTCTGAGACACTGTGATGAAGGTCACAGGCCTGTATTTTGGACAGGAAGTGATCTAAGGCAACCAGTACAAAGGGAGAGTCAAGGAAGCGTGATGTTGAAGGCGCTGGCGAGGAGAGATACGTGTGAAAAGCCACAGCAGGAAACATCCATTTGCAGGTTAGACGGATGATTTGCCTGCAGGCTTTGAAAATGTCCTACACCTTTATTAATTTACCTCGCTGAGTAAATTTATTCAGCCCACTGGAGTCGGCTCATCAGATTTGTTGAAGTTCTTTCTCATGTTTGCGGTATATAGAGGAAGATATTATTGTGACTGATACTGTAGAAGAGTATTTCTAATGTTAAACGTTGCATGTTCTTTCAAATGCCACTGATGCTGTTCTTTACTGCCCCCTAACTAAGCAGAGGGATGTGCCTAGGTGAGGTACAAACCCACAGCACACCATATGTTGGAGCCCAATTCAAATCCAGAGCAGGAAGGAGCTCCAGAACAAACTGTAGTAATCAACATACAACAGGTTGATTCTTAATGCTTCTTTATAAAGTTTTTGTCAGCTTACATTTTATTTGGTTTTGTTTGTGGGTAGAACTGTAGCCTCACAGCAAATTGTTCTGAGTTCAAATCCATCCAGGGGCCTTTCTGTGGGGAGTTTGCAAGTTCCCCAGCTCCTCCCTGTCGCCCAAAACCGTGTTAATATAGGTACACTTTAAAGAATGCTGGATTAAAAGTATCCCACTCTTTGTTATTTTGTAAACGCAGTCTGAAACCGAGCCAGCCATGGGCTGTTTAAACACCATAGTTTTGGGTCGACAAAGCATGTTGCATTATGTTTTCTGCCCAACAATTATAATGTTAATTTAATTAAAATGAATGAAACTGGAAGTGTTAAAAGCATAATGAGCCTGCGTGGGTGTCTGATTGAATGATGAACAACAAGGCAAACAGATGAAAATCCAAATAAAATTGAAGAACAAAATAATGGACCACCAACACAGTGGCACTTGAGGAATATCTGAGGAAATAGAGCAGAGAAACACAGTGTGGTGTGACGGAGAAACAGGAGGTTTTCCAGAGAGACCACAGAACCGACGGACAGAGAACAACACAGACTTAAATACACGGAACGAGGACAAATGGAGAACAGATGAGAGACTCTCAACAGTCAAGAGTGAATGTCTCGACTCTGTAATTGTTTAGTTATTTCTTGGTTTCTTAGTATAATGTACTGTATGTTGTTTTTAAGGGTTTATTCTGTGCCCTGTTTTATTGTTTCATGTTTCACGTTGAAAGTCTTTCCTTTTGTTGTTGCCTTTTCTTTTCACTTCCTGTTTAGTCAGAATTTGATGCATATGAACCGACGCCAGGAGAAATATCTCATGTATACGTCATATTTACTGTATCAGTTCATATTTTACTCAGTACTGGGAGTTTGTAAATTAAAAATGAATGACTTCCCATTTAATTCAAGAGTTGAATGAGGGTGCTGTCTCGTGCAGGCGATCTGTCTCTCTCTCTGTCTGTCTGTATGTCTGTCTGTCTGTATTTTTTGAGTTGTTTGCATCATTGAAATGATCTTCTGTTTTAATACTTTCAAATCATTGAACTGCACCTTCCCTTCCTCCATCTTGTGTTTGCACGTGTCCATACTCTAATTTTAACAAACCAGGGAAACAGAACGAGGGCAAGAAAACTATGAGCTGTCCGAACACACCTCTATGCTGCTTTTTGTTTACTATATAGTCAGATCCTTCAATACCCAACCCCCATTTTGGTTGTTATTGATCATTTTGAGTGTTTTAGATGTATTAATGTCGAATTAAAGGATGCTGGAGGTATGTTGGTGTTAACAGATAACAACGTTTGAAACAGAAATGTCTCTTGTCATTCATAGATGGACTAAAAATTAAGCTTACTGATTACAAGTAGGGAATCCTACTGGTGACACCATGACCTGCACTCCCCTGCCTCTTGTAGGCCTGCCCGTACATGTCATATTCAAGATAAACCACAAAATCTATTGCGAGCATACTGGTGTTCCCTTGCCAGGGCCCAACGTTCAACAAAAACACACACAAATAGAAGCGATCCAATAAATTTCGACTGCCATTAGCAAAGGGTACAAACTGAAAAGAACATGGACTTTACCCAAATACGCTTCATAATCTGTGTTTGGGCTATGCGTCACACCTAATCTGAGCGGCAATGTCCACCTGTGTAGTGCTACACGTACGGACAGCGGTAGGTACCTCTGATGATGCTGCACACCACTTAATGCTTCTCTGGGGTATATTTCAAAAAAGCAGGCTGGACAAACTCTGCGTCTCTTAGTTTAAGCCTAATCTCTGGGTTGATGAACACCTGAGATTAGTTTTTGGTTCCAGAACAGCTGATATGCGTTGCTTCAATCGACTCTGAGTTTGTTAACGCTAAGTTAAACTTGTGCGCATGGGCGATCAAAAGCAATCATCAATTGGAGCATTTAGGAGTTCCCCCCACCCAACCCATCAGGATGATTAAGTGAGGATCCCTGAAAAGACGGGCATTTGGAATACCTTGCTTGGAATGCTGCCAGCGACCCGAAACAAACTAGATTTATGGCAGATAGGTTCATGATTATACCTCACTTTGGTTTCCAACATATGTATTATATCAGTCAGTGGCTATTTTCTCTGTAGCTTAAATAGTTAATAAAAAAAATAAATAACGGAGAGCAAGGCAAAGACTTATCGCCGATGTGAAAGACGTCCACGTTTAAGATTTTTTTTAAATATGGTTGGAAATAATAAGTGAATCAGATAAATCGGGAAACAGACGACCTGAGTCTCTTAGTCCACTGCTGACATCAATCTATTAACATGACAAATAACGAGAGACAGACACGTCATGGCTGACAGCTCTGCTTCAGGCTCAGAAGTCAAGTCAATTTTATTTGTATAGCCCAAAATCACAAATCACAATTTGATAGGCTTTTACAGTCTGTACATGATGCAACATCCTCTGTCCCTAGACCCCCGGTCCGGGTAAGGAACAACTCCCCAAAAGGGAACAGACAGACGTGCAATAGATGTTGTGTGTTCTGATCAGATCAACAAAATTAAACACATTGTATACAGTTCTAGCAATTATGATGGTATGCTGTGATGTATTACAGTACACACAGTAGTAGTGGTATTATAATATACATATACAATAGTAGTAGTGGTACTAAGTATTGGATATAGGATCATTAGAGATAGCAGTAAAAGATGGCGTCTAACATGGCCTCGGCAGTAGATGCATCCACGATCCGGGGCTCAGTATCCAGGAACCAGGAACCAGGACCAATAAGAACCTCTGGGAGCCTGCGGGGCAATAGAACACAAAGACTCCCGGGCACAAGGGCTTTGGGGAATGAATTTAGCAATGTATGATATAGAAATAGAGGAAGTCTAAGCCTGTGGCAGCAGAACTAAGAGCTGGTCCAGGACCGACCTGAATCAGCCCTAACTATAAGCTTTGTGAAAAAGGAGAGTGCTGTGATTGGAAGTCAAAACATGGAGAGAAAAGGAGAGAGAAGGAGAATGAAAGAGAATGCAGTGCATCATGGGAGTCCCCCAGCTGTTTAGGCCTATAGCAGCATTACTAACGGAAGGTTCAGGTGCAACCTCATTCAGCCCTAACTATAGGATTTATCAAAGAGGAGGGTTTTAAGTCCAGTCTTAAATGTAGAGAGGGTGTCTGCCTCCTGAACTAACACTGGGAGCTGGTTCCCAAGAAGAGGAGCTTGATAACTGAGGGCTATGCCTCTTTGGGGCTTGGTTGTGATGAGCTTTATAAGTAAGGAAGGATTTTGAACTCTATTCTGGCTTCTTACAGAATTATTGAGGCATCCTAATAATAGGGAATTACAGTAATCTAGTCTGGATGTAAAAAATATGGCGAATAATTTCTCATCATCCTTCCGAGACAGGATGTTCCTAATTCTTGCTATATTCAGCAGGTGAAAGAAAGCTGCCCCAGAGACTTGCTTTATATGAGTGGAGAAGGACATGTCCTGTCAAACATAACTCTAGGTACATTGCAGTAGAGCTGGAGGCTGAGGCTATGCCATCTAAACTAGCTATCTGATTACTTTAGATGGCATCGCCTCTAAAGTAATCAGGGGGGGGCAAGTATGATTACTTCAGTTTTGTCGGAATTTAACATAAAAAGTTACTTGTCATCCAGGTCTTAATATCTTTAATACATGTCTGAAGTTTGATTTGTTTCATCTGCCTTTATGGATAAATCAGCAGTGAATCATCCGCATAATAGTGGAAGTTAATGTGGTGCTTTCCTGGAAATGTTGCCCAGGGGAAGCAAATATAAAGTGAAGAATATCAGATCTCGCACCGTACCCTGCGGGACGCCATGACTAAGCTTTTCGTGTGCGGAGGAGTCTTTGTTGACATGGACAAACCAGGATAGTGCAGTTTCTTTAATCCTAATGTGGTGTTCTAATCTTTGTGATAAGATTTTGTGATATATGGTATGAAATGCAGCACTAAGGTCTAAAAGGACAATTATAGAGACGAGTCCATGGTCTGAAGACATGAGAAGACAGACTACAGACTTTAACTAGTGCTGTTTCTGTGCTAGGATTAAATCTAAAACCTGAATGAAAATCCTCAAACATGTTATTCCTGCGCAGACAATCATGTCATTGATTTGCTACAACTTTTCAAGGATCTTAGGAATAAAGGGGAGGTTTGATATGGCTCTATAAATAGCTAAAACATCTGAATCAACATAGCTAGCTTTCTGGATCGCTAAAACCTAGAGTTTCTCTCATCTCAGGATTAACAAACTCATAGGTTCCACTATACCTGCTTTCTGGAATATCCCTCGGGTCTAGTAAACTAGTCTCTGAGATGTTTGTGTAGATTCTCCTTCATCCAGGTAATGGTAATCCTTCAAAGTTGAATCCAAGGCAACTGGACTTTTCATTTAAACTCTTCTTATATCTTTACAAATCTTTGTGGACGGCTTTCCTGAACGTCTGCAGAACAAAAGACAAAAAGTTATTTTATATCATCCGTGCTTCCCTGCTTGTTTGTATAATTGTTGTTTGGATTTAGCGTGACATTTTCCCTAAGTGCTTTTTAAATATTTATAGGGTTGGTTCTGCTTCACAGACTCTGCTGCTCAAATGTCACAAAAAGCAATTAAACAACGCATTCATTAATGCAGATATAACTAATTACTGGAGAATTCATCTGCGAGATCGTGATCTCTGCTGTGTCAACAAAACAATAAATCATTCATTATATAAGATCAAATGTTTTAAATCAGGTTTTTTTACACTTTTGTTCGAGCTTTACACGGTCAGAACATTCTGTCTGCTGTTTCAGATTTTGTGTCCAAAGGAACTCACTCCTCAGTTACCTCGACTTTAAAAGTGACTAATGCTCTTTCTTCATGAAAAGCAGTAAAATCTGCAGATTATTATATCTGATTTAATATTAAACTTTTGTTTTATTATATTAACATTTAACAAAATATAATATAATATAGTGTAATATAATATAATACAATACAATATTATAATATAATATAATAATTTAGTATCTCTGCCAAGGAGGTTTGTTTTTACCTATGTGCATTTTCTATAGGCTGCTTGTTAGCAAGATTACAGAAAAACAAAAGGACATATTTGCATGAAAATTTAACCACATGTAGGTTTTGTCATATGCGAGAGGTGGTTTCAGTGGTGTTACGTCTGTCACTACATTTAAAGCATAACAAAATAACTAAGCCGTTTAGAGTGGTTACGTCCCCTTGTAGCAATGCGCTGTTTTGAAACCGTGTCCTTTGACAAATTTAAACCATAGATATAGCGTTCTATATGCATAGATTTTTACCTAGAGGTAGGTTATAGTATGTCCTAGAGACATGATAAAACTTTAGTGACCTTACTTGTCTTGTAAAATAACTAAACTACGCTGTTTGGGGCGGTGACATCAATGTGTGGCGAAAGTGCTTTCTCGAAACTTTTTCAATTTAGTTTGGTGTCCATTGACGATTTAAATTTTTAATTGCATTTTTTAAAGTTCCTCCAAACATTATCTTTGCTCCTGGGCAAAAGTATAACAGCTGGGATAATTATATCTTCATTATTCTTATGATGAAATGGAAAAAGGAGTGGCTGGTAGGGGGAGCTGGGGCCTCAGTGGGCTGAACAGAGATGCTGAAGTGGAATGTGCAGGTGACAACTGGCTACAGAGTATGTGAAAAATACTGAAATAAGTTAATGTTAGATTTACAGGTCGTTTTTTGTTTGTTTTTTTCCCGTTGAATGAGGTTTTCCTAAATAAAGCCACCTAAATGATTCAGATGACAATAATGTCTACCTAGGGTACTGTAGGGCAGAGTTTGTGCTCTCTGGGTGCTTTTTCTGGTGAAACATTTATTTTATTTAAAATTATTTTTACCTATTTATTGGGCTCATATCTTTTATTTTGTTCTTATTACCTAATCTGTATCGTTCTCAGAATTCTATTACAGTAAAAAATATCTCATATTATCATGTTATATTACTATTGCAAATATATTACCCATTATCCCACTATCACCATTATTACTATTGTATTATATGTTACTATAACTATCTACACATCTATTATTATGTATCATGGGATCTACCATTAAAAATGACTGTAGGTAATATATATTATTTGATATATTATTTATGTGTATATAGTATCTCTTTATATAAGATTATTATACATATTTCACTTTCTGTCATGCAAATTATTATGATTCTGCTATTAAAACATTTTTAACTTCTATCTATTTATCTATCTATCTATCTATCTATCTATCTATCTATCTATCTATCTATCTATCTATCTATCTATCCTTCTTTCTTTCTGTATTTCTGTCTTTCTGTCTATCTAT
>VRLP01002548.1:0-85457 GCA_009660295.1 Lophius piscatorius
TTGTAGTTGAGGTGGTCCTGGAGGTGGGCAGCAACTACTTTTTCCAGAACTTTGGAGAGGAATGGGAGTTTGGAAATGGGCCTGTAATTAGTAAAAAGTTCTGCATCGAGAGTAGGTTTTTTGAGGACACACAAAGATACACAAAAGAAGATTATAATAAATAGATTCCGAGCAACGAAAATGCTTGGACTGCAGCTTCTTCAGGATGAACAGGTTCTTATTTCCTCTCACTAAATATTTCAAGGCGTCAATTTTCGATTGAAGAAATAATCAAATTATAATAATGCTATGATTTAAATCTTACACTATATCCTGGATATTTTATAACCGAGGTAATGGGTGTTGGTGGGAGGATGCTGGGTTATGGATTGAAGCTCGCCCACCAGCTTGTGTTCATGCTCTCCCAGTGTCTGTGTGGGTTTCCTCTGGGTGCTCCCGTTTCCTCCCACAGTCCAAACACACGAACGCCACGTCTGTAAACCGCCACAGGTGTGATTGTGATGGTGAGTGGTTGTCAGCCCTGTGATGAATTGCCGACCTGCGCTGGGTCTATCCCGCCTCTCGCCCAGTGTCAGCTGGGATAGATCCACCCACGGCCATTCAGCCGGAACAACATTGCACAACACATTGCTTCCGTCTGCACGGATTTTGAGGCGAATTCTGTGAATTTACACATTGCGGATGGAATCGATGTTGGTTGTCATGTTAGCATTGAAAAGCAGGTACCTGTGAAATATCGTCCCTTGATGCCGATCACGTTTCAAACCCCTCTAGTCTGAGGAGAGAGTCTTTGCCTCCTCTTATTTACGCTGGTGTTTTTAATCTGGACCCCGAGGCAGACTCAGGAAAAGGGCTGTTGGCTGAAGAGGATCTATTATTCGGGGCAGTGAAGATGGGAGAGAGGGTGGCGACGGCGTCTATCAGGGTGCTCTCGTGAAGGGAGGAGTCGGGTAGAGGCGAGGAAGGTGAAGATGGGAGGTCCTGACCGGTCATGAGATCCAAGGAGAGATGTGATTAGCATGAGCATAATTATGAAAACAGGGAAATTTCATCAGTTAGAAGATAATCAAAGTTACGACATGATATGATCAGGAAATGGCTGTGTTTTATTTAAAGGTTTATTAGAATTACTACATAAAATATCATTTTTAACTTGTTTCCTTCACGTTGTTAAAAGAGAAATGTTTATCAAATATAGTTTTTGGCTTGATTTATCTTAAGATTATGAATTTCAAATACATGGAAATTTTAATAGATAAATCAAATATAAAAATCTTAAATATATCACTTAAATATTTTTGAGTGTGAAGCTGTACAAATACATGGTGCAAAACACACCAATCATAAAATGGTTAAAAATTACATTTTTTACTTTCACCTAATCATACAGTTATAAAAACATAGTTATAATTTCTGTATACTGCTTATTCAAAGAGAGCGACCCCCACATTTAACACACTGCACCTTTAAGACGTACATAAAGCTTTTTCTGTGCTCCCCCTGAGGCGCCTTCGAAAAAAAAGCAAAAAATGTCAAGATGTGAGGGAAAGGAGCTAAGGAGTCGAGGCCGCACGGGTGTCTACAGGTTTGCCAAAGTTCTTCCTGTTAGTCGGGCTGATGTAAGCGTTCCGTTGACAGACAGGAGAGCTCGCCAACGTTCGGTGTCGTTGCATCAGTCTGAGAGTTTCCCCTTCACGCTCATCTTTAATTTGACCCGGGTCGACTTCTGAGCAGTAGTTAAAGAATTATTATTTCCAATCTGTGATCTATTGCATTTGGATATTTTTAATAGTGTGTTTGAAGGTAAGGGTAGGGGGTTCTTCTGTTTGGATGGAAATGTAGGAGGACATATAAAGACGTTGGGCTCTGCAGCTAAAGTGCTCGCTACAGGGTGAGCTAGTTTGGTTTTAAAGACACGAGAGGCATTCTGAGTAAATAACCTGTTTGATAGCTGAGCACATGGTTCTTCCCACAGGATGACATTGCATTTGTGTGATTTATATGACATATAGGGGACTACCATCCCCTGACGGTGGTTGATGGTGAGTTGAAAAACTTCCAGTCAGTCAGAAAGTTAATCTTTTTTTATCTTTTTTCTAGCTAACTTTTAAGCTAACAAGTTGCATGCTAAAGATGAACTAATTACATTTATTTGGACATACCCTAAATACATGTATTTTTTGGTTATGTTAGTAAAGATGTTAGTAATGAATCAATCTCTCCTTTAACGCCAGTACTTCACACTGCAGCTCCTCACAGTGGTCGAGAATTGAAGGGGAAATGTGGAAATTCTCTCTGGATTACCTTGATGTCAATATTGTATTCTGGTAGTTGATTGTTCAGGGATGACCTCTTCCTTTGCAGTATTTCCTGCGTTTTAACCATTAGCAGATCAGCATGAAAAAAAAAGAAGCATAATTGATCTGGTACATCTCGCCTCCAAAGGAGGATAAGCTAAGGGCAGCAAGGTGAAAGGCAGCCCGTGTGAAGTGGAGAGCAGAAGAGGACAGACATGTTTTTTCTTCCTCTCGGTGTGTGATCTAATAGATCAATTTAATAGATTTCAATGTGCTTCTTTTTTTCATGCTGATCACGGAGAACATTTTGGAGTCGACTTAACGAGGGAACTTCTCTAATGATGTCAGAACGGGACTGTTTGTGCGGCGACAGGAGTCTGATGTAACGGCCCTCTGTGGGTAATAATACATTTAGTTTCTCCCCACCAGCACCTGTTCCTCCTACACCATCTCCCAGCCCCCACAGATCCTCTTAAGAATAAGAGATTACTGCATGACACACAGAAAAACCCCAACGGCCAGATTCTCCCAGAACAATATTATTTTTAAACGTCTCTCTCTGTAAGTCACGTCGAATGTGAAATAATCTATGAGGTGGGATAGAAATGGAGAGGAGATCAAACATGGAAAATGAGAGGTGAATCAACACTAAAGGACTCTTTTTCCCCCACAATGGGCTGAGATCAATTACCTCTCCTTGTAGAGTTGAGGCAGGAAGCCTTTATTGCCTCTTTCATGCCTTTGAACGCATAGAGCTCTCCGGGTTCACCGCGTCTGAAGTAATTAGAAGGCTTCTGGATTCTCAAAGCTCGTAAATGTCTGGTGCATAAAGAAATACGGTCGCGTGGATTGAGATCCCTGTCTGAGTCAACATTTATGGCGAGAGTGGACAATCGGCTAAACATGTCACTGTCTCTCTCCATGGCTCCATCTATGTCACGGATGTATAAAGAGCTGCAGGCGAAGATGCATAGTGTAAAATGACTCAAGCGCTGAGACAGTGTTGGATGTACTGTAAAAACCGAAATAAGTTGAGAGTACTCAAAACTTTTGTCATGACCAATCACCTAAGAACATATAAGTACCTCAATGCAGTAATCTTTAATTCATAAATGTATTGTGAGTTAAGTACGGCAGCCAACGGGGGCAAACTCACTACATCCATCAACTTGACAACATACCCGCTACAAAAAAACCAAAACCCAACACATTAAGAAAAAGGATCTGTAAAAACAACAAGACAACAAAAGTGTTTACGAACTTGATGAAGATGTTTTCTTATTTGCAGCATAAATATGTTGTCAAATTGATGCGTGCTGTTTGTTTGCGTCGACCGTACTTAAGGAGTTATTTAAAATAAAAATATATATTTAGTACTCTTAATGTTATTGATTTGTATGTCTAGTAGGAGTTAAGGATGGGTTCAAGGTGGAGGTGGGACTGCACCAAGGACAAGCTCTGAGCCCTTTCTTGTTCACTATAGTGCTGGACAGGATGACTGATGAGGTCAGGAAGGTGTCTATTTGGACCAAGATGTTCTCGGGTGACAACATGATCAGCAGTGAGAGCAGGGAGCAGGTGGAGGAAAACCAGGAGTGAAGAGGAATGAAGGTCCGTCGCAGCAAGACAGAATAGTCTACGTGTGTGAATTAAAGGGAGGAAGATGAACCGGTGAGGATGAAGGACTGGAGATGGAGAAGGTTCAGAACATGGATTCAACTGTTCAGAGCAATGGGGAGTGTGGAGAATAGATGAAGAAGTGAGTGCAGGCCGGATTGAGGTCGTGAAAAAAATAGTGTGAAAAGTTATCTGTGACTGAAAATCATCAGCAGGAGTGAAAGGAAAGATTTCCAAGATGGTAGTGAGAGCAGCTCTGCTGTCTGGTTTAGAGACAGTGGCTCTGTCCAGAAGTGAGGAGGCAGAGCTGAAGATGCTCAGATGTTCTCTGGGAGTGAGAAGGATGGACAGTATTAGAAAGGAGCACATCAGAGGGTCAGAGCGGGTTAGACGTCTTGGAGACAAAGTCAGAGAGGCCAGATTGAGGTGGTTTGGACACGTGAAGATGAGGGATGGTGGATCTATTGGTGGAATGATGCTGAAGATGGAGGAGCCAGGCAGGGATAGAAGGGTAAGACTAAATAGGAGGTTTCTGGATGTAATGAGAGAGGACATGCAGTTGTATAGTGTGACAGAGGACAGTTGGTTGGAGATGAAGAGGACAGGGCAACATGGAGACCCCTAAAGGGTCGACCCAAAGACAAATGGTGAATGGACTGACTTATACAGCGCTTTTCTAGTCTGCTCAACCTTAGCTTTTTACAACACGAGTCATCATTCATCCATTCACACAAACATTCATACACTGATGATAGAGGCTGCCATGCAAGACGCCTCATGCTCATCAGGAGCAGTAAGCGTTCCCGCCATCATCCAAACACCAATGGAAGAGCCATTGGGAGTAACTTGGGGCTCAGTATCTTCCTCATGGACAATTCAATATGTGGACCGGAGTGGCCAGGGATTGAACCACGCCTTCAGATAAGTGGACGACGGTTCTACCAACTGTGCCACGGTCACCTCCCTGAAGAAGAAGACTCCTGATGTAACTGTAATCCCTTCACATTATGACATCACACCAACAAAAAACAATACTATGATAGTTTGACCCTCGTGCTATGACTCACTGACCTTGAATAACGTTTTCTAGATTTCTAATTGATATTTCATTAATGGTGTTTTTTTCCTCCAGGATGTCGCTCCATAAGTTTCGCCCCACCCACCCTTTGTGTGATGAAGAGTAATAATAATAATAATAATAATAATACATTTAATTTATAATGCACTTTACATTTGGCAGACATTGTTCAAAGGAATCTTACGGACTGCACCTTTAAATTGCAGAATGGAGAACCATTTTTAATACTTGAATCACAGATATGAATGAACTGAATGTTATTTATTTCATTAGCAGCTTAATAACTGTGAAGTTTGAATGTTTGTGGCACAAACGTTGTTACCATAGTAATAACTAATGTGTACTAAATAAACAAGAAACAAGTGTAAGTATGTAAGCCCCGAATCCTGTTTTAATGAGCAACTGCATTTATTTTTGCGGTTTTCATTAGAATCCCTGAAGCATGTCATTCTCCTAAATATTGAAAGGTTTTTTGTTTTTTGTTTTTGTTTAAATAAAAGTCATGTTTTTCGGTCCTAACTGATTTAAATCCCAATTTTACTCGCATCATGGAGAATTTGTTTTCCGCTTCACTGGTTCATTATAAAGCTCGGCTGTTTTCAGTAAGGGATCCCAAACGCGGCGGCTCTGGTCGTTCCGTTATGGGATGGATAGTTTTATGAGGTTATGTCAATAATTGGAATTTGGATTAAGCTTTAATTTAATTATGAGGGGCTGCTGGTCCTTGGCGGCGGTCTCTGCTCCACTGAGTGTCCTTGTGGGTTGATTTAAACTCTCTCTCTCCCATAAATCTCTCCTTTCTATGTTGGATAGCAAGATAAGGCATCGCTTTTTCAAGGGGGGGGTCCACAATACAATGGTCAGCCATAACATTATAACCACTGACAGGTGAAGTCAGAATACCCATCATATTTTGATACAACAGAAGCTGTCAGCAGATGGGATTCATTTATTTTAGTGTTTTAGGTATCACTGAAATTTTAAATATCTGTATTGGTGTGTGCTGATAAAAACACTGATGTAGAGAGAGAAACGCTTTTTGTAAAACAACAACCCACAAATTATGGAGCGGATCCAGGTGTATCCATATTTTTTTTCACTTCCTGCTACATTGTGAGAACCTTAGTGCCAGAAACCTTGACGGTGCAAATGTTTTGATGGTTGTGTTTCTCTGCATGAATCCTTAAGGTTTCTATCAATAGTGATATTAGTAATAGTAGTAGTGAAGTAACAACCACCAAAGTAGAAGAAAACGTTTGGGGCAGATTGGACGATGTACAATGGAGCTATAACAGCATCAAATAGTAGAAGTTGTGATTTTTTTTGGGCATATAAATCCATGTCTTTTTTGTCTTCGATCTGTGACTAGGGGGCTTTGTGACATGTGCTATGATGTCTTTTGCATGTAAATCTACTTCTTTGACATGTGACCTAATTGCTTTCACTGCTTTGACTTGCAACTTGATGGCTCTAATATTTTGGAGCTGTGGCTTGCTCTCTTAGTGACATATAACTTGACGGCTTTGATGTTTTGGAGATGTGACTTGATGCCTTTTTCACATGTTACTTGGCAGCTAAAATGTCATGTTGACATTTGACCTCATAGCTTTGATGACTTTGATGTGTGACCAGACGTTTTTGTGACATGTTACCTGATGTCATGGATGTATTTGATCTGTAACCTGATGACTTTGATGTCTTTGACCTGTTAGTTGATGCCTTTGTGACATGAAAATGAATGGCTTTGATGGCTTTGGCATGTAACCTGGTAACTTTGATGTCGTTGACCAACAAATTTATGTCTTTGTTACATGTAACTCGATTACTTTGATGTGTTTGACTTGTGAGTCGATGCCTTTTCTTTTTTTTTTCATGTAACTTGATGGCTTTGACATGTAACTTAAAGTTTAGATGCCTTTGACCTGTGACCTCATGTTTTTGAGACATGTAACTGGATGTCTTTGATGTAATTCACATGGGGACAGAAGTGTAAGTTGGTGGCTTTGATGTCTTTGAACTGTGATGTGTTGTCTATGTGACACATAACTTGATGCCTTTGATGTCCCTTTGTATGTGACTTACAGCTTAGGTGTCTTTGACCTTCGACTTTAACTATTTACCAGATGTCTTTGTTTGCTCCTTCAACGCTTTCCTCAAATGTTTTCTCTGAGAACTTTCTTGCATTTTTGTATTTTTTTAACATACAGACATAGATTCAAAACATACAACATATATTTAGTAGTAGGTATAAATGTCACATTAAATTAATTAATTCATCTGGTTTCATGGAAGAGTATGTAATATTTAATCACAACGATAAATGTTTTCACCATCCCATCTCTCTTTGACTAAACCCCACATTAATGACACTCATGTTTGTTGCATGTCATTAATCAGACGGCAGAGGCAGCATTATTGTTTTACTACCCTTATAAATGTAAATACCAGAACCAGGCAAACAGAACTGTGTGGTTGGAGATGTTTACTGGTGCGCCTCCAACCGACCTCTCAGCAGCTGGCTTGGTGGAGTTGCTTGTCACTTTGGGGCTTGTGCTGAAAATATGTAGGTTGTTTATCTGGCATCTATATTTTCACAAAAACTTGAGGACTTAACAATCCCTCTCCCTGGCGCCTGTCTGCAGAGTTGACAGTCAGACTCAAACCTTCAACAGGAAGAAGGTTGGCCCACTTTCCACCGCTATTTTTCAGACTGCTGTCTGGAAAATTGGAAAAGTTAATCCTCCCAACAGGGTCCTTGAGGATTCCTACGACAACATGGGAATAAATCAGAGTAAAACAAAAGTGTTGGTTTTTTTAAATAAAGTTTTATATAAAGTTCTTATTCTCTTTGGCTCTGCTGCGAGAGATAACGCCGCTCTAGCTGCTAACTGGTTGCTGGTTAGTGAGTCAGAAGGGGGCTAAATCCTGTTTTATCTCATGTATGTTTCAAACGGGACACATGTCGGGGATAAATCACGACAAACTGCCCATGCGTATGTCTACAGTATCTACAGTACGCAGTACTCGCACTCAGCCTCCAGGAATAAACCCTAACAGACAAGAGTCTGTGGGGGGAACGGAGAAGGAGGGCAGGGCATTCCTGGAGAACGGCCAACCGTCAGACTCCCGCTGCTTCTCAGCAGCTTATAGTGAGGAGGAACTGAATGCTGAAAAAAAAAAAAAAAAGCCTGGAGAGATTTTCCTTCTGTGATAAAAAGGAGAAATTATTACAAAACTCAAGTTTTAAGGAGCAATTTCATCAGGTTTACTCCCAATCGTATTATTACATCCCCCAAAAAATCGAGGATATTATGGAGTCATCATCGCCGCGTCCGCCGCAGATCCTTGGTGTTAGCGCGATAACTCAAAAACTGTTTAATGGAGTTTAATGGAGTTAAAATTTGGTGCATATGCATCGACTTGAGGATCTTATTCATCTTATTTATTTCATATTTTACTCTGATAGTTCATACAGTATTTCACCCACTAGGGGGAGCTTTTTTTTTTACCAAAAACATTGTGTTTATTGCATTTATTTCTAGGAGTTCGAACAAGGGGATTGCTTGTACAACACAGGGGATTGGGGACTTTCCCCCAATTTGATTTTTGCAAATACTAAATCACACAAGAACAGTTTAAGATACAGATTCAATACAGAAGAAATGTAGTTGTTTAATTGTAGATATGTTTAGCTTGTGTTATAAGATACGATTATATTACATAGATTTAGTTGATAAAGCTTCAGCGTTTTTTGTGTTTCCGCAGTAAAATGCAGATTTATTTGGTGGAAGTATGAAGTTTGTTTGTTTTGTCCCTTTAGTTTGATTGCCTGTGTTTTCGGTTGAGCGGTTTGTTTATTTGCTGGATTACCCACAGAAAAAAAATTGAGGGAATGGCCCTGCTCCAGTATTCAAGTATTCCAAATTTTTTTTGTGTGTGTGTGTGTGTTTGTTAGTGCGTGTGTGTGTGAGAGTGTGTGTGTACCCTAGTTCGGCAGAAGATAATTCTCGTTAATGAGTTTGTTTGAGAATATACTAAGGAAATTGTCGGCGTTACATCTCATCTTATCGAATAGCGATAAATAAGGGTGAATTTAAGATTAATTCCATAGCAGTTTCAGAATTTATATTCTCTATTACAAATTTGTTTGCATGCATTTTTTGCTCATTTATTGCAATAGACGAATTATTATTATTGTCTTTTTTTATTTAATTTAATTTCTTTCTGAATGATGTGAGAAACCAAACTAAAACTTATTTACATTTCTCTCTGTACTCTGTCACATCCTCGCCTCGGAGGTTAAGAATCTCCCAAAAGTTACATTGTCTCCTCAAAATGAAGACATTTTCAGCTGATCTTCTTCTTTGAGTAAGCCACTAACAGCTACTAGCTGCTTTTAAGTCTCCCAGATGTGAGCAGCACACATAATAAAAGCCTTTCCGCCCCATGGTCACAAAGACATCTGCTCCATCTCCGTTACTACCTCCGCTGTCTCAGCTGCCTCACACCTCCCAGGCTGCTTAATAGAGGATTTTTGTTGATCAATGCATACTGCACTTGTCTGAATACCAACTATGCCTTGCCATCCTTTATGTCAATGTCCCAGAAGTAGACGGCGAGCGGTGCAGACATGAGCCGAGACACATTGAAGAGGATGCAAAGTGGATTACAGTGAAGTTACATCATTATATAAAACCACTCAGGCATCTTATTTAGACTGCATCCTTATTATTGTAATTATTATTATTATTTTCTTACTGAAAACTGCTCTCAGTAAAATGTCAAATCTTAAATGTTTCTGTGGATTCTTGTATTTGCATAATGGCGAAGATGAAAATCCTGCAAAGCTGGTGCTGCAGCGGAAATGCAGTAAAGTGGAGGATATTAGCATCCTGCGCCGTCTCTTGGTTTCTTAAGCGCTAAAGAATAACGTGTATGTACGATCTGTGAATTCTCCCGTCTGTGACCATGTCTTAGGACTGGAGTTCTGACAGAAAAGGGGTTGAATGCAAAGAATATATTTCCCATCGGGCGTCATTAAAGAGTTGCTGCAGTCGTCGGAGGGCAGAGTTTTGACCGCAGTGTTTGGTTCTATTATTAAAATATACATTTAGCCGCTTTAAAGCCTCGGGGTTTAATATTAAAATATTTAGTATCTTGGGAAACGTTCGTCTCTCACCTTCTTGATTAAAGTCAGATACACCAAAAAACCACCTACTAGCACCTCTAATATCTCACTTATGAAACAAGAGGGTTAATGGGAAGGTTCTTGGTTCAAACCCACCTGGGGCCATTCTGTGTTGTGTCTGTGCTCCCTTCAGGTACTCCAAATTTCTACCTCTGTCCAAAAACCTCATCAAATCAAATATTACATACGGCACCAATTCACAACAACCGTTGTCTCAAGGTGTCTAGACCCAACTATTTATTCATTATCCTGCAGAGAACCAACAATTCCTCCATTCAGCAGGAACATGGTGACAGTGGCGAGAAAAAAAAGCCATTTAACGGGCAGAAACCTCCAGCAGATCCATGACTCAGAGTCGATGGCCTACTGCAAAGACCGGTTAGAAGAGAGAGAGAGAGTGAGAGTGAGAGGAGTGCAAAAGGTAGGGAGAGGGTGAGGGTGAGGGAGTGTGAGAGATTGGGCAAGAGAGAGGAAGTGGGTGAGGGAGTGAGACGGAACTCACTGGAACAATGATATCAGCTATAATAATGAGGTACAAGCGGTCGATGTTGTATGTCTGAACTGGCAAGTTGTCCAGGTTGTACCCAGTCCCTCATCCAATGTTAGCTAGGATAGACTCTTTCGCCTTCATTACGAAACATGAATAAATGAGAAAAAGCAATCTCCCCCCTCACTATTTTACTATTTTCCCACCACAGCCAATCTGGCCGGTGTGTTCACAAGCGGTGACTCGAAATGACCAATGACATTCTGGGAAAACTGCAGAGAAGTGCAACGAGATGACATCACAGATCCATCAAATGTATCATTCATCGGTTTCAGCACAGTCATTAGCCGCCACCACCAGATCTAAATGCTGCAGGGCAGATATTTCAATCACAATCTCTGACGAGTCTTAGTGCCAAACACTTTCTGACAGATCATGTGTTGTAACACATTATCCATATTTTCTTCATTCCCCATCTCTCCTGATTGAAACGTTGTTTCCCGCAGCACGGGTGAAAACTGCACTAAAAACAGGCCCATACTCGAAAACACAAAGTCAGAATTTAAAACATTAAAAAGTTGCAGAATTGCATGCCTGTCTCCAGGGTTACGGTGGCGGTGATGGCGGAAGCATTCCAGGGGGGGTCAAGGTTCTAATGGCTTGGAGAAAAGAAACTGTTGCAGAGCTCAGATCCCCTAGAGACGAGGCCAGATGGCCGGAGTGCAAAGAGGTGGTTGAATAGATGAGAAGGGCGAGAGATGATGTTAGTGATCTCTCTGAGTAGATGTCAGCAGTGGAGGGGAAAGATACACTTACAATCTTTTCTCACAGTCTCATCATTTCCTGTCGGGACTTGCAGTAATAAAGAATAACAGTTGCACGCCGAACAAATCTAGATGTCAAACCACAATCCCATTTTCCCATTTACGTGAAAACAAGTCATCTTCCCAGCTGGATAGATAACAAAAGTCTGATTACAAACAGAAAATAGAGAATACAAACAGTTCATGATCGATGTTTCAATCTTTGGGAGGTCAGAGTCGATCCCAGCGTGATTGGAAATAAACATCTGTATTAAACAAATTCAAACATAACATTGCTTCAGGCGGCACGGCGGCCCAGTGGTTAGCGCTGCTGCCTCACAGCAAACAAGGTACCGGGTTAAAATCCACGTCTGCCGGCCTTTCTGTATGGGGTTTGCATGTTCTCCCTGTGTCTGTGTGGGTTCTCTCAAGGAACTCTGGCTTCCTCCCACAGTCCAAAAACATGTGATACAGGTGATACAGGTGAATTGGTGGCACTGAAATTGCCCACAGGTGCAGGTGTGAGCAGCTCTGTGTCCATCGCTGACAGAGCGATGGACACAGAACCCATCTGGTGTCTTGTCCAGGGTGTACCCTGCTTCTCGCCCAATGTTAGCTAGGATAGGCTCCAACACCCCCCCATGACCTTGAACAGGACAGATAAACGTTGTATGCCATACAGAGAAGACAATCAAGCAGGATTATCTAGGGAAAGTATAAGATGTGACAAGTTTTCCATAATTGAACTTGTGGAGGGATACTTTCTGGTATTGCCGCCTCCCCACAGAGAGGAACACACTGGGCATGCTCAGTGGATGTGTCACTCGAGTTACTTCGGGAAAAGTCGGTTGTATACTGTATATTTGTGACACTAGGGGGAGCTTAATCTCCAAACTATTTCCAGCCATAATTTCTCAACCGTTGGTCCGATTTAAATTGAACTTGAATCGACTTGAGTGGATCAACTTGTATACATTGCGTTTTACTTTAATAGTTCACATGTATTCACTAGGGTGAGGTTTTTATGAAAAACACAGTTTTTTAACCTAACTTCCTAATTGTTGGTCAGATTTAGTTGGAATTTAGTGTATATGAATGGACATGCAGTTGGTTGTTGTGGGAGAGGAAGGTGCACAGGACAAGGGCCAGATAGAAACAGATGATCCACTGTGAAGACCCTTAAAGGGAACACCCGCAAGAAGGAGAAGAGAATTGAGTCAAGGAGATCTATCTTGTAAATATCATATTTTACCCACAAGGGGACTTTTTTTTTAAACAAAAATCATAGTTCTCCAGACAAACTTCAAAAACTATGTCATGGATCATTTTCAAACATTTTACCAGCATAGACTTCGGTCCGAGGAAGAGCTGGATTGATTTGGGGAAAAGTCAGATGTATATTTCTGGCACTTGGGGGAGCTTTATCTCCAATTGACCTGACCTAGTCCAAATTTGGTGCATATACTCGAGGAGATCTGTCTTGGTTGTAACAGATTTTATTCAGATTTTAATCTAATAGTTATATAATAAAGCCGTTTCCACTATAAACACTGTTCAAATAACTTCACATTTAATTTGAGGAGTTCAAACACGTGGATCGCTTCTACAACGCGGGGGATTGGGGACTTTTTGGGGATATACCCTTGCTGTCGGGGAGGACAGCAAGGGTTTAGTTTCCTCTCAACTTCTTTTGGCTATGGCAGCTATAGTGGAATTTAGAGAACCATGTTAAATTAAACAAAAACAAAAAAGGATATGAAGGTCGTAGTAGTCTTACCAAAAAAGTGTGGGATTCACCCTCCTGGTGTGAATCCCAGACTAAATCTGTACCATCTTCAAATTCAATTTAACTACTACTACTACTATTACTACTGCTACTACTACTACTATTTAAACTACCTTAAGAACTGGTTCCAATCAAGAACCGTTCAATCACATCATCCCTTCAATAGTCCATCTTGAGAAGCAAGAAGTTGGCTTCTAGGTATCACAAGTAGCATAATATGCCAAAATCAACAAATTCCAGAAGGGGATGGAAATCCATCAGTCTGGGAAGGGTTCCGAAGCTAAAACTTATTATTGTGAACCTTATGGCGGTTTGAAAATGCCACATTCTATTTCTGCTTTACAATCTTGAAATGAAACTCTACGACTGGAACAACGCATCTCCACTCTAAAAAATAAGAGACATCTCTTCTTTAGAACATGGTGAATGGTCAAAAGTAAGTGGACTGTACTTATACAGCGCTTTTCTAGTCTGCTTGAATACTCAAAGCACTTTTACAACACGAGCCAGCATTCATCCATTCTCACAAACATTCACACAGTGATGATAGTGGCTGCCATGCAAGTCACCACATGCTCATCAGGAGCAATGGAACAGCCATTGGGAGCAACTGTGGATTCAGTATCATGCTCAAGGACACTTCGACATAATAATAATAATAATAATAATAATAATAATAATAATAATAATAATAATAATAATAATAATAATAATACATTTAATTTATAACACACTTTACATTTGGATCAAATCTGCTGCAAAGTGCTACAGAGTAAAAGCAGATAAAAGCATCAATAAAAAATAAAATAATAACTATATAAAAACATGACGAAAAAGCAGCAATGTTAATTAAAGTTATAGGTTCTGCTAAAAAGGAAAGTTTTTAGTCCTTTTTTAAATGTGTCAGTCGTCTGTGGAGCCCTCAGATGGTCAGGGAGGGCATTCCACAGACTAGGGGCAGCAGAACAGAAGGCCCGATCACCCATAGTGCTGAGCTTAGTCCGGGGAAGGAGGAGGCGGTATGAGTGGGTAGAACGGAGGGATCGTGTTGAGGTCAGTGGGGTGAGTAGTTCTTTTAGGTAGGAGGGTGCGTTACCATGGATGCACTGGTGAGTGAGGAAAGATCTTATAATCAATGCTGGTGGAGATGGGAAGCCAATGAAGGGAATGAAGAACGGGGGTGATGTGTTCGTGTTTACGACCTCTCATCATGATCCTTGCAGCACTGTTTTGAACATCCTGAAGTCTTTGAAGACTTTTATCAGGGATCCCGATGAGAAGTGCGTTACAATAATCCAGTCTGGAGGAGACAAACTCCTCCAAACAGCTTTTCAGCATCACTCAAGGTGTGTGAAGAACGGAGTTTGGAAATACTTCTGAAATGATGAAAGGAGATCTTGCAGATGTGTTTGATGTGGGATTCAAAAGTCATGTAGACTGCAGTGGCCGGATTCGAACCACCGACCTACAGAAAAGTGGAAAACCGCTCTACCAACTGGACCTCTGATCACCTATTGTAATTGGACCAGGCGTCCGGAGCAACTCAAAGAAATGACATCTAGTCTATCAGTGTCTGCTAATGTTGCTAAGTGTGTATGCAGGCACAAAAAACACATGTGTCCTATATAAAAATGTCAGTAATGTTCAAAAATGATGTAAACCTGTGTTTTAGTCATGTATTGGTCTTATGGAAATCCCATATATGAAATAATCCACGTTCTCCTTGAAAACATATGTCATTTCTATGAATTGCAGGATTCTAAGTTTACATAAACGTGTCATACATGTGTTTCCACTCAACACGAGTGCCCATGTGGGTCAGAGTAGGTAAATAGTCTCTTAAGCCCGGAGCCGGGCTAATGCCTGGTTAGCAGGGTTTTTAATGGACGACTCATTCGCTGTGTTTAAAGCTCACGCTGTCCTCACAGAGACACAGATATAATACGGGGCTCACATTTCCTTTCATTACCTCTCACAGCAGCTGTCGCACTTTGTATAGGGCCATCACTCTTACCCCAGAGCATGGTCTTAAGTCAAAGTCCTCAACGAGCACTTCTTGGTCGTTTTAAAATAATATTAAGTCAGTATTATGAACCTGACTTGTCTTTGAGAAACAATGAACTAAAAGAATTGGACTGAAGAATTTTACATACATCAATGTAATTTCTGTTGCGAAGCGATTAGCCTCAGTTGCAGCGGAGTTCTGCTGATACTGTGTAAAACGTGTTTTTGGCTAATATTATCCGGAAAACCAAACTTCTATGTAAAAAAGTAGTGTGTAAAACAGGAACTATTAGAGTAAAATACAATGTATATAAGATATATCTCCTCAATTCGAATCATATCAATCAATCACCAAATTTTGGACTATATCGGAGCAACGCTTATTTTCCAGCAATAAGGTTTTTGGGGGTTTATCATTTGAAAATAATCGGTAAAATCGTTTTTGCGTGCTGTCAGGGAAACAGTGTGTTTTTTTCATTTAAAAAAAGCTCCCTCTAGTGAGTAAAATGTGAACTATTATAGTGAAACACGTTATAAACAAGACAAAACTTTGTTGATTCCAATCATATCCACCAAAATTTGGACTACATCTGGCCACCAAATAATGGCAGAAAACATTTGGAGATAAAGTTCCCTGTAGTGCTGGAAATATATTACAGATCTTTCTCAAAATCACTCCAGTTCTTCCTCACATTGAGCTATACTAATTTTTTTTTTTTCATTTTATTACATCCCCCATGGAGATTATGTTTTCACTTCTGTGTGTTTGTCTCTTGGTTTGTTTGTATGTTAGTCTGCTTCTTTGTTTGTCTCAGGTTTTCAGAAAAACTGAAAGTTGGAGTTGAATGAAATGTTACCCTGATGTAGATTTAGGTATATCCTAGAGTTGATAAAATTCTGGGGATTCTGGGGACGTTACGTGTTCCACAACATTTCAAATCAAATCAGATATAATAATAAATAGTTTGGACTAGTGTTTGATCCTTTGATTCCTGTGATATTTTATTTGGGGGTGATAGCGTCTCAGTGGGTTGAACAGAGACGCTGAAGTTGAAGAAGCTGGAGACGAGCGGCTACAGAATATTCTAGAGATACTCAGTTTGTTTGTTGGAGTTGTCGGTAGATTTAAAGAGTTGGTGATGACTCAGAAATTAATGGAGAAATCTGCATGACTCTTCCCCAAACCTAGGGTACTGTTGTACATCAGTGCTGGTTTCCACTCTCTGAGTCCTTTTTCTATTTTATCTTTTAATAGCAACTTTGTCCTATTGAACATTTTATTTAATTTGACCATTTTACATCACATGATATTATCGCCCTGATGTCTATTCAGTCGGACATCAGGACTCTCTCTGACTCCTGCAATGAAAAAAAATGCTGGTGGTTTGGTCGGACAGAGACAAGAGAACATCTTGTAAGTGTACACCTCAACCTATTTGACCTTTGAGAGTGAGCACTTTGTTTTAAGCTGTTAAACATCTCAAACATTAAGCAGCGTCCAGCCCAGCTATCATGCATTGTAAAAAACGTAAGAGTTGAAAGACAACTCTTGGGCTGAGCTGAGAGGTAGAGCAATCCTCCACTTATTGGGAGATCGGTGTCCTTGAGTAAAGACTGTCAACAACAGTTTGCTCCCAATGGTTTTTCTTTTTGGTATGTGAACTGGTGACATCCCGCATTGTAACCTTCACTATTACTTCATGATCTTATGTGTGATATCACAAGCGGAGAGGTTTTTAAAAAGGATCTGCAACGTAATCTGTGCGATGAGCAGTGGAGGGCTGTGTGTCAGAATGTCTTCACCTTTTTGTCTTCTAACAAAACAAATGAATAGAGTAATAAATTCATAAAAATGGATACACCTCACTCCACTTCGCCTGAAAAAGATGTTCCTGAACTCATCACCTGGATGCCATCATTGTAAAACTTACACAGGAACATTAATTCCTATTACTTGGGAGTGCAGACAATTAAAATGATTTGGGAAAACGGTGCATGACATGATATATGTTAAGATGTTGCAAATCCGCGACCTGTCTGGCTGCTAGGTTGTTGTTCCTCCACGGCTCCTGTAACGGCCCGTCTCCTGGCATCTGCTCTTGAGACTGTTCTGGGAGACACAGCAAACGGCCCTGCAACGGCACACAGGGGTAAACCTTCCTGGTGGAGCTGGACTGCCTGTGCAGCGTCATTCGGCTTCAGGTACCGCCTCATTTCACAAGTAGTGACAAACTAAACCAGCAGAACAAAAAACTAGAGAAGAGTCAGTCAGGAAAGATGAGAAGAGAGAAATGGTCTGTGGAAGGCACCTGCAGAACCATTGCCTTTTGGAGGGTTTTCGATCTTTTGCCTTTCCATTGACATTGTTGTCATTTCTTTTATTTTCACCAAAACAGGTGAAACTGATTCCCAGTCACTTGTGCTTCCTGAATGGACAGATTGATATTCCCGGAAGTTTCACTGGCTTGGTGTCATACTGCAATGATTAAGTGTTCCCTTAATTTTTTTGAGCAGTGTATATATATATATAACCCTGAGTCTCCGTCTGTGGTGGTGATGAGGACTGGGATGGCCATGAACCTATATTTTGTGATCGCTGAACCGTTGTTGGGTTGATTCTGAGGTGTGCTTCAGATCATTGTCCTGCTGGAAGGTCCAACCTCGGCCCTCTAAGGTTTCCTGACAGGTGCTTTTAGGTTTGCATCTAGTATCTGCTGCTATTTGATGGAGATGATGGAAACATGTCTTTTAACAAAATGTTAAGGGCTTCAGTAGCATGAGGAATCCACCACTATACTCACAGTGGGTCTGATGGGATTTTCTCAGTGGCGCCCTTTCTTGCTACGCCACACCCATCTTTGAAAAACTGTAGGAGATTTAGCTTGTGTGTGGATGACAGCAGAGGCTTTTTTCTTGCTGCCCTCCAAAACAGCTGGTTTTGGTCTCGGCGCCATCTGATGTGGGTTAGGGAAACTTTCTGACGCAAGATTCAACTGAACTCTGACCTCTCTAGCAGTAATCCTCGGAGGGTCTTTTGTCAGGCAAAGCATCCTCCTCACAATATGTGGGGTCAGTTTTCAGACTTTGTGCAAGAGGTGGTACTTGATGTGAAGCTGTCACCTAAACAAAACAACATGACTAATTTAAATGGCCCAGGGCAATAACCTTCAAACTCTATGCCCAGCTAGATGGATGGTGCGTTCAGGTGCGCTGAACTGTGTCCTTGAGGGTTACACACTGTACTTTTCTCTCTAATGACAGGAATCAATGTTGTTCATTCAGCGATGTTGGCAGGAAAGCAAATTTTATGTCCTGTACATCACGTTGATTTGTTTTTCTCCTACTGAATAGCGGTCGAAGATCCTTCAGACTGTAAACACATCATTACTGGATGCAGAGAAAGCCGTTGCTTTTACTCATTATGACAAGTAGTAATAATACCTTATACTTATATGGCGCTTTTCAAGATACCCAAATTCGCTTTACAGAGTACAGTCCTGGACAGAGAAGCGGAACTTCTAAATGCTAAATGGTTCCCAATGATTTTCTGGTGGTACTGCTTCGTTTTTACCCATATCTGAAAGCAATGCAAATGAAATGAAGACAAAGTTGAGGCAGAAGTCTCCTCATGTCTTTACATGGAACATAAAGGAGAAAGTTTCTTGTTCCTTGTCGTTCATTCAGTCATTAATACTTGAAGATCCCCTCCACACATGTTGTAAGATTCATATAGAAGTCATGGGCTTAAAATGTTTCTGACATGTTTTTCTACCAAGAAATGTTCTAATCACTTATTAAAAATTACATTTCCATTTTCTCCCTCATTAAAGCAATCCTCATTCTGCGATTATGCAAATGCTTTCTCTGACTCACAGGAGTTTCTTTGTCAGCGGGAGCGCCGGAGACTTCCTCAGTGTGCAGGCTGGATGTTGGAGAACGATCCAAACCGTTTGCCTGTTTGAACTCGAGCCGATCTTTGCTTTTGTATTTTATTACATCACATCATGAGAATCCCCCATTTGAGAAAAAAACATGCATTTTTTTAAGGTGCCCCAAGTGAGGGGGACTTAATTCTGTCTAAATCCGTCCTGATGCATTTATTTATGAACCTCTTGTAGGAGAGGAATTTGTTATGACATGGATTATGGTGGTACAAAGTACAGATAAAAGGAAGACAAGGAAGAACAAGTGTGTCCCAAATATTTAAAGACAGTTCCATTGCTACTGGCTGTGTGTGTGTGTGTATGTTTGTGTGTGTGTGTGTGCGTGCGAGTGGCAGACAGAGAAAGCGAGCTGCAGTGGATGCTGCGGCACTAACACAGAATGGATGTCTGATAAGGGACTTCTATTATGGCTTCCAGTGAAGCAGGAGCTGATAATGAAATCATTTCTGGGGATAAATTGCTTCCAGGAAAAAAAGGGAAGAAAGGTTAATGTGAGCGTTTGCGGGCCATGTGTCTTGTTTGCGTGCTCGCCACTGTTCAATACAGAAAGTGGCAAAACTCATATTTTTATGAGTAACCAATCAACTTAATGTCGGCTGTGTGCCGAGAGAGGTGAGCCTCCCTGAAAGGATTTGACTTGACAAGGAGTGAAACGTTCATTTTGGGACCGTGTTGTCCCAAATGAACAGCGTGGCCTTGTCTCTCTTCCCATCCTGTGACATCTCCACTGCCTGTGAACCACCGCTCATCCACTCCAGGACCCCGTAGGGCCACTAGAGCCCCATTTGAACAACTAACATCTCAACATGCATCATCCCCTCCATCCTTGTGTCTCCACCCAGAAAGTAGTTAAGTCCAACCTTTAAAAGCCAGGAAGTCACATGATCATGACCCATTTTGTCCACAAGGGATGGAGAGAAAAACATGCGATGGGGCTGATAGTGTGTCGTGTCAGTCCTGTAGGAATATTTATGTCAACAGGGTTGTAAGGACCATGGGACAGGTTTTGCTACTAGAGCTCAGGCCCCTCCTAGTTTTGAACATCATTCATGAAGAATGTTTAAACTGGGGAGCATCTTATATTATCCACTCCAGCCCTGTGTCTCCACTAAGCCTCAGAAAGCCTAAACTATGAAGACTATGAGGTCACATGATCAGGGATCAGGTGAGAGTGATCACGACCAACGTTCTCATCCTCTGCTATGTTTTGCCCAGTATGTGTCGTGGAGGGGACTTCAGGTGGTCCGGTGCAGCATCAGCAGTAATGGTGGTGTGGTCGGTCCGTTTAGGTGCACAAAGAGCTAAATCGTAAGGAAAAGTTCTCAATGTACCGGTCCACCTAGGTTCCAACCATCACTTGTGTTGATGAACTATGGGTTGAGATACAAAGAATGTGGTCAAAGTAGTAGCTCCTTTAGTTGAACGGAGCCAGTTGAGGTGGATCTGATCTGATCAGGATGCCGTCCTTTGGAGGTTGTCCAGGCATTTCCAACAGGGAGGAGATCATGGGGTGGACCTAGAACTCTCCGGAGGGACTATATAGCTCATCTGGCCTGGGAACACTGGATCCCCTACGATGAGCTAGAGAGCGTTGCTGGGGAGAGGGATGTCATGAATACACTTCTTGGGTACCTTGGATACCTGACAGTTGGACTTCATGTAAAAGGTAGTACATGATGTGAAAAAGTCCCCCCAAAAAACAAAGATAGAAAGTTCTACACTTATAATAACCTCCACTCTCACTTAAACCAGATGGACGGTGCGTTCAGGTGCGCTGAAACCTTCCCTTGATATTTATGCTTTACTTTATGACATACTTGGACAGAACCAACCAATTTGAAGTCTGTTCCGCGGTCCATGCATCCTCCCAGTAGGCTTCCATTCTTCTCTCATTGGTGAATCATCAAGCTTCCAAAGTCTCACCGAAGCAGCATTTATTCCCAGAGGTGGGAAGTATCTAAGTACTCTGATTATATTTAAATAAAGTTCTTTGGTAGATTGACTAAACTTCAGTATTTATTTTTCTGTAATCTTTTTACCGCAACACCCTAATTCCTGACTTTTCAACTCTTGTGTCTTTAAAATAGCCTCATTACTTAAGTGGATTATTTTTATTTTGCATCTTTCAGTCACAGAAACTGAGAACCGTTAACACGGCATAATTTTAGCTCTCAATCTCTTTCTTCTACTTCTCCTTCTTCTTCTCATTCATCTCATACTTCTTCTTCTTCTCATTCTTCTCATTCTTCTTCTTCTCATTCTTCTTCTTCTTCTTCTTCTTTCAACTGTTTCCTTTAAGGGTTACTACAGCAGATCATCTGTTTCCATCTCCCCCTGTACTCTGCATCTTCCCCTGTCAACCAACCAACTGCATGTCCTCTCTCACCACATCCAGAAACCACCTCTTTGGTCTTCCCCTTTTTCTCCTGCCTGACAGCTCCATCTCCAGTATCCTTCTACCAGTAGATCCACTATCCCTCTTCCTCATTGCCAGAGAACATCTGAGCATCTTAACTCTCTCCTGTCTACTGGTTAGTCCACCATCTCTAAACCATCCAGCAGAGCTGCTCTCAACACCATCTTGGAAACCTTTCCCTTCACTCCTGCTGCAAATCTTCTGTCACAGAAAACTCTTGACACTCTTCTCAACCCACTTCACCCTGCCTGCAAATGTTCTTCACCTTCTCTCCACATTCCCTGTTGCTCTGAACAGTTTATCCCAAGCCTTTAAAATCCTGCACCTTCTCCACCTCTACTGCTTCATCCTCACTCTTCCTCCTGCCTCCCTTTAATTCACACACATGTATTCTATCAGACCTTCATTCATCTTCTCACAGGTGCATAACTCCACCTCTCCAGGTTTTCCTCCACACGCTCGGAGACGCTCCAGAGAGACTCTGCATGACCCTCATCTGTCAGCCTGTCCATCACCATAGCAAATAAGAAGGGGCTCAGAGCCGATCCTTGGTGCAGTCCCTTTCAAACTTGAAACCTCTCGTCACTCCTACTGCACACCTCACAGCTCTCATGCTGCTCTCATGCATACCCTAAACTACTCTAACATACTGCTGTCACTCCAGACGTCCTCATGGAATCCCACAATTCCTCCCTGAGAAGTTTCTTTCTTTCTTAAAGGATGTCCACGTTCCGTTGACGAAATAGTGAAAGCGATTCTCTTCAACACAGATCAGCACAGATGAGCAAAGTGAGGCTCTGATGTCACCATGAATTACCATCTACTAATGGAAGCGTAGAATACATTTTTCAGAAGATTACACTCAAATAGGAAACAGTCGCATTGCAAAGCATTACAAATGATGTTGTTGTGTAAACAGAAGGTAAATGTTTACTGGTTTATCTCAAAACTGTTTTTTTGTTTATGGAATAGCTAAACACTTTAATGTCCTGCTCAACTGTTTGGTTGAGCACATTATGAGTCACAATTTCTTCTCCAAAAATGTGACTGAACCTAATATGACCCGGCGGCAGCATGTATATGCTGAAGAGCAAGGGGCCAAGGGTAGAGCCCTGGGGGAAACCACAGGTCAGGGCATTAACCATGCCTATTGAGAAAGTTCTCTCCGATAAGTATGATTTATTCTGAATATTAAAGATTGTGAGGGACTTACTAAACAGAATTATGTGACTTGATACTCACAAAAAAAAATGTCTACTAAAAGAACACTACTTTCCATGAAAATACAAAATTTCATCATGAAGTAATTTTTACCAAATGATCAAGGTCATTCTAAGGTAAATTTAAAGCGTCTTGGTTATTAAACTGATTAGGTGTGACCCCCCCCCCCCCTATCAGTGATGAGGTGTAACCCCCCCTATCAGTGATGAGGTTTAACACCCCCTATCCTGACTCCCCAAAACAATAGGAAGCCCCAATAGGAGAAGGGCAGAGGTGGATCATCAAGTCCCGTATTTTTCTTTTCTCTTCCTTTTCCCCTTTCGTTCATTTACTTTAAATTTAAGCTTCAGTTTCAGAGGAGGGCTTTGGCCCGTTGTTGTGGTCTGGTCCAGCGGTGGACAACTTCCAGACTCTTTAAGAGGAGGTGTCTCCACTCAGGGGTGACCTTCTTCCCTTGCTTGTTTTTCGGCTTGTGTTTCTATTTCCCTCCTCATTTATTTATTTATTGTTTTAAGAGGGATGGAGGTGGGCCCAACCTGACCCCTCTGTCACCCACTGATTAATGGAAAACAATGAATTACTTCATCACTTTACGGAGAGCTCCCTTAAGGGAAGAGTCACTTTATTTCCCTTCCCTTCTTCACCTTCTTTAGTACCTGTTTATGTGAGAACAATACAGGATTGGTGCAAAAGCAAGAAATGACAAATAAACAAAAAAAAGTAATTATAACAATAACAATTTTAATCATAACAATAGTAATTATAGCAATAATAATAACAATTATAATAATAAACATTGAAATCGTAATAATAAGAATAACAATAATAATAATAATAATAATAATAATAATAATAATAATTAAATAATGATAATGATATTAATAATAATAATAATAAATGTAATAACAATAATAACAATGCTAATGACAATTTTAATAATGCTAATAATAATATTAATAATAATAATAGTTAAATATGGTAATAATAACAATAACAATAATGATAACAATAAAATAGTAATAATTGCAATAATAATAACAAAAAAATAAAAATAATAACAATAATAATAATAATGTTTATAACAATAATAATGATGCTACTAATAATAATAATGATAACAATAACAATAATGATGATAAAAATAACAATATTGATAATAATGAAAACAGTAATAATAGCAATAATAATAACAAAAAATACAAATAAAAATAATAATAATAATAATAATAATAATAATAATAATAATAATAATGTTTATAACAATAACAATAGTACTGATATTACTAATAATAATAACAATAATAATAATAATAATTATTATTATTATTATAATAACGCTAACTATAATAAATTTACTACTAATAATAATAACAATAATATTGATAAGAATAATAATGAAAATACTACTAATACTATTACTACTACTAATAATAACATTTATTATTATCACCATTATCCCTTCTATCATCAGGATAAAGAAAGAGCAGAAAAAGGAAGGAGACGCTGATTGAATCAGGTGCGCAAGAACTTAGGGAGGGAGATTCAGGTGAGGTCAGGTTTCATCGCAGATTACATTTAAATATGTCTGCCTGATTTCAAATCAAACACAAAAGAGAGACTATGAAGGTCAGGGTCTGCCCTTGTGTGGAGGACTTAACAACAACATTAAATATTATTTGAATACAACTTCCCATTAATACATTATTAAAACGGTAAGATAATAATAACCAAAAGTTTCTGATTCCCAACCTTGACAGCAGTTTTGTCTAAAACTTTCATCTTTTGTTGTGATCTGGCTATTTGTTTGCATGACAACAGAGTTTTGGGATTTTTAATTGCCCTTGACCCCCGGGGTCATCGTTTTGAACACACTGTCACGGTCGCCGTGTGAACTTTATGCAATGTTGTAAAAATGTTCTGTCTGATGGCCAGACAAGGACGAAAAAATACAACAATGCAAAACTATTTCATTTTATTATTATTTCTTTTGGATTGTTGCATTTAAAAAAAAGAAAAAGAAATCCGTTTCAGGGGAAGTCAAAACTCCATGATTTCTCTGAAAAGACTCTCCCGAAAACATCTGCTGACAAGAGGAACGATTGACTTGTTGGGGACAATTTAGTGCAGGATTAAGTCGGGCGTACTCTCTACGATACGAGGCCGTTTCACACTTTCAAATGAGCCTCAGGTTAGCAGCTGTGAAGGCTCAGATGCAGAATTAGGTCCATCACACGATAGTTCTCCGCCTCGCTCCCTGGCTCCTCTCATTGAACCCGGTCTATGGGATTAAGGCCTCCTTCCAACACCTCCAACCTCCTACTCCTTCTCGTCCTTCAACTCCTCTCTCAACTGCGTGACCCAACAAAGTTCATGTAACAGCCGTGTTCAGACCCAGAACACAGACGTTTGCTGTCTGCCCCTCTGTTACTGAGAGGAGATGTTGTTGTTGGTTCAATTCCCAGCCTGCAGTCTAAATGTCAAAAGGGATTTTCAGCAAGATACCAAACCCCAAACCAGCTAAATAGATAGACAGACAGACAGGCAGGCAGACAGGCAGGCAGGCAGGCAGGCAGGCAGGCAGGCAGGCAGGCAGGCAGGCAGGCAGGCAGGCAGGCAGATATATACACAGACAGACAAGAGCGCAGGCTGACAGCTAGACACATGGATAGATAGATAGATAGATAGATAGATAGATTAGATAGATAGATAGATAGATAGATAGATAGATAGATAGATAGATAGATAGATAGATAGATAGATAGATAGATATAGATCAGGGTGTCCCTCTTGATGCGGTGATCCTCCCTAGCTGTTTGCCTCAGACTAATAGAACATCTGGATGAGTTTCCTGCAGGGGTTAAAGTTTCCTCGGAAAGTTCTTACCACCTCAACCTCCACCCCCCCCAAGGAGACTGGTTGGTTAGATGGCTGTGTGTGAATGTGGGCTTGTATTTTAGCCCACACCTTGCTTGCCTCAGGGTTTGTCCAACTCCGTTTTAGGCCCAGAGTACACCTACGACTGGGAAGGACTGTTGCCTCATACCAAAAAAGTTCCAGGTTCAAATCCACTTGTGTCCTTGGACCCTTACTGCGTGGAGTGTGCATGTTCTCCTGGAGTTTCCCTGGGTTCTCCAGCTTGCTCCCGCAGTTGAGGAACATGCCGTTAAAGTGAAGTGGTGATTCTAAATGAATTCCCCCTCAGTGTGAATGTGAGTTTGTCTTTATGTGTCAATTTTTTCCTCTACAAATGGTATAGAAGGAACCGGTGTGATGGTTAGGTCGCCTCTCATACAGAGGACCCTGAAGGTAAACGCTGGTTGACTATGAGGTCAGATCTTTTGTCTGGGCATCGGCTTCCTTACATGATTCAAACCTTAATTACAAGTAGCCTACTTTGTACTGGGAAGGCTTCTGGCAACATTGCTAATGAATCTTAGCCCACATGGACAAAGACCTGCAGCTCCGTATCATACCTGGGTTTAGGTGCAACCACCTTCTCCAAATCCCTCCAGAGATTATTGTAGGACTTCCTCTGAAACCTGCTTGGTATCATAGTCTTGTAAGAAATCTCCAACAATTCCTAATCTTCAGCTTCGTTACAGATGAAAAATGTTTCCTACTAGGATTTCCATCGTGCCCTCATCAGGCCGCAGGTTTCCAGCGCCTGAGTCAGCCGAGCAGCACCAGAACATCATCAAACCACCGCAATGCTTCACTGTAGCAATGCGGCCCATCTGCCTCCTTCGTCCTTCTCCAGACATTCTGCTTGTACATAAAATTTCTTGTTTGGTATCAACAGCCCAAAGACTTCTATGGTCCAATCTTCTCGCACTTAAAAAGAAAAAAGAAATCTGTATAATTTATTATAAAATACCGTCAGCTATGTTACTATGTAAAAGACATCATGGTAAAATGAAATAAAAAACCAGACATAAAGTCAACGTGTTTACAGTTTATAAGGACAGTCCATAAAATACTAGAAAAATAAATTCAGACGTTTTATTTGACCTTGAACTCAACATTATTTCAGAAATATATACTATATTTTTAGCATCTCGTTACAGTAGAAATAACGGTATGCTATTGCTGAGTATTAAAGTTTTTTTCTTTACTGTAAATTGAATCATGTAATTTAGACTGAATAATATTTTTATACTAATGACTTGCTTGTGAGTTTTTGGTATTTTTTCCAAACTAAAATTCTGTTCTGTTCCATAAATTCTGAAGTTAAATGATGAATGTATTTCTGTATTTACGGGAATTCATTGTATATTACAGTTTTTTGAACCTGTTGAATTTAACGGTCTTCAACTGTTACCATTTAAAAGTTTATGACTGTAATTTCTATGGACAATTTTTTACAGTGTGTTCTGAGCAACCTCTATTGTGATATTGGGTTAGCAGTAGTGAATGTTCTGGACCGGGGACATGCAGCCCTTTGTGCTAAATGTGATAGAAATGCCATTTAAACTGTCATTTTTGATTATTAAAATGTGCTGATAAATTGTATAATTTGACAGTAAACTTAATATATAAGGAGAATAAACAGTTTTTGTAACAGTCTAACATTAGTCTACACACAAACACACATACACACACACACAGACACTCACACACACACAGCTGGCTGACGTAAGAGTGTTTTGACATGCAGCTGCGTGTGGAGCAGGGGTCGAGATTTCACTCCGTAGGTCACGGCTGCTGCATCTGTCGCTCCACTCCTCCGTTGAATTCTGCAGAGAGGGAAAGATGGAGGGATGGAGTGAGAGAGAGGAAGAGAAGGGCAGTAAGGGCGAAGGATGGGAGGACGGAGTGGATGAGGTGAGGGGACTGGTTCCGGGCAGGAACTGAGGTGTGAATAATAAAAGAGCTTGTAGCTGCAGGAGATTCTCGTGTGCATTTCACAAAAATCTGATTCAATAACTTCACATCCAACAAGAATTTTCATGCGTTCCATTGAGCAGAGGCAGAACACACACATACAAACACACACACAGTGTCACAGACAGATACACACACACATACACACACTGACTGCTGTGGAAGAGCTTTTTGATCATTATGACAGCTGTTACACACTCTGAGTTGTCATTAAGCCAGACTTTGACAAGCAGGGTGACATTTAGTCTATGGATTAGCCTCGCATGTACAACATCCCTCTATGTGTGTGTGTGCACATGTGTGTCTGTGTGTGTGTTTGTGCACGGGGGGGGGTCTGTGTGTGTTTGTGTACGTGGGTTTGTGCATGTGTGTGTGTGTGCGCGACTGATTGTGTGTGCGTGTATTTTTGTGTGTATATTTGTCTGTGTGTGTTTGTGCACGTGTGGTTGTGCGTTTGTGTTCGTGCGTATGCGTATCTGTGTAACTGTATGTTTGTGTGTGTATGTTTGTGTGTGTTTGTGCTTGTGTGCGAGTGTGTGTATTCGCGAGTGTTTGTATGTGTGTATGTGCAAGTGTATGTCTGTGTATGTTTGTGTGTCTGTGGGTGAGTGTTTGTGCATGGGTGCGTATAAGTGTGTGTGTGTTTGTGTGTCTATGTGTTTGTGTGTGTTTGTTTGTGCGCGTGTGCATGTAAGTGTGTGTGTGTTTGTGTGTGTGTGGACGATGGTTTGTGCATGTGTGCGTGTAAGTGTAAGTGTGTTTGTGTGTGTTTGTGTGTGTATGTGTGTGTATGTGTGTGTATGTGTGTGTGAGACAGACAGAGGAAAGGGGAACTGAGCGTGTAAATGTTACAGAGATGTTAATGGGTTGATCTCTGGGTTTGTGTTTGCATGTTGTCATTCTGCTCTCCGATGTTTTGAGGCGTCTTGACGTTCAGAACCGCCCACATCAGTTCAACTATTGGTGGCCAAAATGACGTCATTGTTTCGAACCAACGGGCAACCTGTCAGGTTTCTTCAGACGGATGTACTCGGTAATGATATTTAGCACTAGTGTGCGAGAAATGGCCCGCATTGAACTTTTCAAATAAAATGTGGAGCATAATTTGATTGTTTTAGGCAACTTTTTATGCATACTTCAATGAAACTATGTTGTGTTATAATAATAACCTGCAGACTAAGATGAAAGCTCTTTTTTTGGTCAGTTTTTAAAGAAGCCAAATTGAAACTAAACTCTCCCTCTCGCGCCGTAATGAAGGTCATCTGCTTCCTCTCTGGTTTGTGGTTTGATCAGAGGCAGCTCAGACTAATCGATCTTTGTCTCCCTTGCTCTCTCTCCTGGACCGCCCCCCCTCCCACCCACCACCAGTCCCGTCCTTCTGGGGTCTGGTGCACTCAGCCTGGAACCTGTGCGCCATAGGGAAGAGGCAGTCGCCCATCGACATAGAGACGAGTCACATGATCTTTGACCCCTATCTCACCCCTCTGAAGCTCAACACAGGAGGACGTAAGGTAAGGACAGCCCGCCACAGATTAGCTGAAATTTGTCTTGGGATAAAAAGTGTTTTGTGTACACATGTCCTCGGGGGCTCAGTCCGCAAGACGGTGACCAATAAATTTCAGGCTGACGTTTGGGGACACCACATCAAACGATTAAGCTACCGGCAGGAATATCCTCAGGTGACAGCGCTGGGCTTTAATTCATCACAGTGGCTGTACAATGGAGAAGATGAATTACAGAGAGGCTATGCGCTTGTTTCAAATTCCCAACTGTATTTGACAGCACCAGGCTCAATTTTTTTGTTAGTCTTTATAAAAGAAACAACAACCACTCCTTAAATCAATATTTATAAAGTCTTTTTCTGAAGTTAAATGTTTTCTAGTTATATATATATATATATTCCTATTTAAACAAAGAAATGCCACAACAGCTGGGGTTCCTTCATTCTGATTGAGGACTCCATGTCCACTGTTGATGTGAGACGTGATTTAATACAGCCTGGTATTTGATGCATTTATCCGGACGGCTTTAGGACGAGCAGAAGTGATGATCTCCCATGATGCCTCTCCGAACTGATGTCTTCACTTGTTAGCCGTTTGCTATCATCCACGCTGATGTGCTCATCTTCTGGAGAACTTAGTGGGACGATTTAAACCATGACTGTTAGCATCTCAGTATCGACCGTTTTTAGCAGTGGCACTTAAACCGAGTGATGGGGTTGGAAAAAAGTATGAATAGTAACGAAACATTTATGAAAAGAAGAGTTGATAAAGAGGGAGGGGAAGTCATCCCTTTGGTGTCCTCATCAAGGAAAACAAACAAACAAAACCTATGAAAAATTATTTCTTTGTATGTTTCATGTTTTTAGCTCAATTATTAATGAATTTCTTCGACACTTTAAATTTAACCAGAAAATGACAAATTGTTTGGTCAAACTTGTTTTGTTTTTTTAATTTCAAACTGATATAATCATTTCATGATCAACTTTTATAATTGACTGAAAATAGTAAATTTAACTTTCATAACCTCTATCTTATGGCAAACAATGTATTTAGAAAACTATTTTAGACCTTTTTTGGTTGTTTTAAGTTACATAATTCTGTTAAGTAAGTCCTCACATGCCAAAAAATACAAAACAATCCTACTTATCGAACTGGATTCTCCCAATAGCCATGGTTAATTCCCCCTCATCGGTGGCCCCCCTTTACTCGTTAGAATATATACATGCTAGCACTGAGTCACATCATAAAGGGGTTCAGTCAATTGGTACGCAATTTTCAATGAGAAATAGGGACTGAAAATGTGCTTAACCAAACATTTGAGCGGAACATTAGAGGGTGAATGATCACTAAAACCTATGAAGAGGCAATTAGTAATACGATGAAGAGTAGATACATTTATTTAGTGTTACAGTTACAACCGGGTCTTTGAGGGCATATATAATGCAGATGAGGCCCGAGATGAAACTGAGACACTCCTGCTTTGAAGCGACATCCAGCTGTAACCTTAGCTCATCTGTCCGAGTGGTTTTTGGGAACATCCGGGTCGCCTCAAACCAGGTCCTGGTAGATTTCTGTGTGAAAGACAAGCAAACAATATTCCTTCCGATTCTTCACATGCTCTGAATGGAGAATACCGACTACTGCCCTCCTATAGGTGACTTGTAGTCCCTGAGAAACTCCTTCATACGTCAGCGTGTCCTGATGCTCCACCAAGATCAGAGCTCTGATGACTGGGTTCTGAATCTTGCCTGTATTTGCTGTTGAGCTCATAGGACAAATCAAGGTAAAAACATAACCTCCTTGGCGGCAGTAATCACTTGTCTGGCGTCTTAAGTAGGGGAGGGGTAATCACATCATTGGGGTCATCAGGGGGGCGCCCTCTTTCATTTGTGTTTCACTGATAAGACAACAACACCTCCAAAGGGCTCCCAGGTGTACCCACCTCTGCTTTTACTGCTCTTGCTGGACATTATGTGACCCAGTTGGGGTCGTTCATCGTCCTCCAAAGCCAGTCGCTGCTTCATTCAGTGGCCTCTGATAGAGACTTGCCAGAAGGATAGCTCTGCCTCGGCTGGTTCTCCCACGTACTTCAGGCTTTTGCTTTTGCACGTATCAGTAACTGTAGCCTTGCCTGGTACCGTCAGCGCTAGGATGTACACGGACCTCTGCAAGGTCGAACAAATCTCTTGTACAGAACTGCCCAGGAATGCAAAATGAATTTCAGCGTAAACCAACTAAAAAGTCATTCTGGACGGTTCCCTGTGCTCGCACTGACTTAGAGAAAAAGATCATTTAAAGCTGCTTGAGATGCACTTCTAAAGGACATTAAACTGCCAGATCCAATTTCCATGAGGGATTTTTGCTGGGATTTTAGAGGATCCTCAATGTGAGACAATGGGACAGTGGGGTTGCACTTGGTTAGTTCCTTTTACTCAGCTTTAATGACACTACTTGCACTTGAAAATTTGATCTCCTGCTCTATTTCTTTATTCATACCAGTGGCCCTATTTATTGTAATTGTACCTTGTTTTGTTTTTATGTGTAAATTATGACGCATGCTGCTGCTTTCTTGGTCAGTTTAATATTTGCAAAAGAGATGCCTGATCACTGGGATAATCCCGGGTTAAATAAAGGTTAAATTAAAAAAAGAGAGCTAACGTTAAGCTAGTTAGCGAGGTCCTGTTCTTCTTTGTGCTCCATGGAAACATGACTTTGAGGAGACAAATATAAGACACTGTAAAAAGAGTATTAAAAAGTTTTAAAAAATCCACTGGTGCCATAGTCAAATGAAGTATCTGATAATTAAATTAATAAGTTAAACTCAATAAAACTTTCATTTCTATTTTTATTAAGGTTACTAGTTGACGTGATTCATTTTAGGTCCATCGATTTTCTTTTTGAAGTGCATGATTAAACCTCAAAAAGCATAAATCTGTGATATTCTGGCTTTCTTTATTCTACAAATCTCTTTCAAAATAAAGTACTTCCAACTTAAATTTTAGACTCAATAGTATTTAAATCAATTGTGTGTTACCAGCGAAGAAATTCTTTTTTTTTTTTACAGTGTGGGTGCCCAAGGCCAATTAATGCGTTTGGAAAAGTAAAAGCTACAGTGCTAGCACACAGGCTAGCCTTAGCTAGTCTCATCAGATGATAATTTTATTTATATTCTAAGCAATGGTTGTTCATAAATAAACAGTAAAATTATATTTCGGCTCTGACCTTTCTGTCCTCGCCGCTAAGAATCTCAATGTGGCCTGTTTTCACGTCCATTATATTTAATGATTCATTGTGAAAATGAGCAGAGCTTCAGGAGTAACTTCATATTTTCCAACATTAACACCCCTTCCAATGATTTAGAACAAAAAAACGAGTCTTACATAATTGTGTCACCGAATCGTGACTTCATCATCACGGCTCAGTTTGATCTTAGCGAGGAAAAATACGACGCTGGGATTTCCTGAATCCAGATGGATTTTTTTCTGGAAAATAGGTTATATTTCACATGGAAAATGTTTCAAAACAGTCCAGAAAGCCCTCGACTGACTCCTGACGGGAGTCTCCTCCGATGGTAAATATTAACACACGGTTCAGAATTATACATTTATTTGTAATAGAATAACATATTCCCTCCATGGACTCCTGAAACCGACTAAATGTAGTCATAGACTGCTGGACATGTGCAGCATTTAAATAAAAATATTGTTTGCTTTTGCATAATTCTCATTCATTTGTATGCACAGATGAATAATTCATGATCTTGATTAGCTACCATTATTCTTGTTTGTGTTCACACTTCAGACTCCGGCTACAGCCCTAACCAGTTAAATGCAGGTATGAAATATCAATAAATGTTTCATATCTTATAAATGTTTGATTGAAGAAAAGCCTATTAAAAAAAAATCAAGGATTTCCTCTGGATTAAACAGGTTTCTTTCAATATGAAGTAATTATGTTGATCTAACTTAATACTTGTGTAAGATAAATATTCGTTAGGTTTGATTATGGGTCCAACTTTATTAGTCATTTTGCAGTAGTATATTTACTTGACTGAATGGAGCTTATCTAAACCAAATAAATGAAGTTGGCCCAAAGAATTGCTTGGTGCTGTATGAAACAAATTTTATCATGTGGGAATAATTCACGTAATTCGATGAAATTGATCCAAAGAATAACTGTGGAGTACAAACGATGTGAACACCAACAAAACATTTACTATAAATACAGATTGCATCAAGGTCGTACAAAAACCAGGAGAAATAATTGAATCAGTTCAAGTCAACTCCATTGAATTTTGTGAAAGTCAAGTTGTTGAATTTCATGTAAGTTCGAAATGATGTAATCATGTTTGTTTTGCAAATATGAAATTACTCCATTTAAAAAATAAATTGCCTGCCAGGAAATTTAGCAGCAATTTTCCATTTTTTAAATGTAGGTAGATGCAGTATAAAACTGTTGTGTAAAAGGCGCTTGAACTATTTTTCCTTGTAATTGCTATTATATTTATTTAGTTTTTTTTAAAAAAAAAGATACTGTTCTTCTAACAATTTAGCACTGCATTTGAAAAGATGAGGGAACAGGAATAAAAATGGTCATAATCAAAAGACAGGCAGACAAAATCCCTATTTTAGTTGCAGATTAATCTCATATCGTTTTAACTTTACTTCCCATAATGGAACAGTATCTTGCATTAACCCTTTGATGTCCTCACCAAGAAAAGACTGAAACATTATTTATTTGCATATTTTATTTTAGTTTTTACTTTGACATCCTAGAGACCCTAAATTAGCTATAAAATGACCTTCAATGGAAAAAAAAGTCCATTTTAATTAGATATCATTACTGTTATCTTCATGTATCTTCATTAGAAAGTGCAATCTCTAAGCGGTTCTAAGTCTTCACCTGCCATAAGATCCAAAAAATATGTATAAAGATATTAATTTAATACATTTAAGAAATAAAATAAAGGAAAGAAAAATAATCTTTTTTTCTTTTATTTCTTGCTGAGGAAATTAGAGGTAACACGAAGGATCTGACTTTTTGGGGATATGATAATCGAAAAAGCAAATACATGATACATTTCCTAAATTTTCTTTGCATGTAATGTCAAAATGTATCACAATACACCACCAAATATCTTAATATAAGGCGGCTGTAGCTCAGGAGGTGGAGGGGTCAACCACCAATGGAAGGTGGGGTCCTTGAACCCTTGTAACCCTGAAACTCAAACTGAGCCTCACGGGATGAGGAAAGAAGTCATTTCACAAGGCCTAACGCTGCATGATGAGTATATATTATTAATATAAATACATTGCAGTATGAATATTTACTAGAGTACCCAACCCTTTCATTAGAAGACTTTTGAAAGCTCCTCCAGACCTTCGGAGAACATTTCTTTCTCAGTGTTTCTCTTCAAGACGAGTCGGATGTTTGTGTGGATCTGAGAGTGCCCCTGTTTGGTGCATAATGCGTCACCTTCCTAAGTATATAAAAGACCGTAGGCGAAGGTAGATGGAAGGATGATTACTCTCCTAATAGAGCAACTCTGCGGAAAAAGCATCTATTTCATCTCTTCCACGACAGAGAGGTGACTCACCCACTCCCCGCTCATATTTCATCCCCGTCTCTGATTCTCATGTATTATAGTCTTAGGAGAACTTTCCTTTTGTCCTATGTCTTTACATTCAGTCTTTTACAACCCCACTAGCACAAGGTAGAAAGATGTGGTACACAAAATAATAAGCCACCCACCCATGCATTTTCTCTAAGTGCTTATTTGGACCAGAGGAGTTGACGAGCTTAACCCATACTATGAACTGGATTGGACATTGGCCAACTGGGCTCCGGTTGCTGCTGAACACCACTCCCCCCCCCCCCCATACACTGCAAGACAACAAGGTCCGACAAACCCTGACAGATGGTCTGATGATCGTGAGGCTGAAGATTGGGCCAAAAAAATGGTCAAATGCTAATAATAATGACTGATCCTTTTTTTAAATTTATCCAGAGGGAAATTCAGTTCCCAGCATTTAACCCATCCCTGATGGTCAAATAGAAGCAGTGGGCAGCTCCTGTGAGGTGTCTGGGGAGCATATTAGGTTCTGGGTCTTGCTCAAGGACCCTACGGCAGGCAGAATAGCCGGGGCTTGAACCTCTCTCTTCTCTTCCTGGTTACTGGCTGTACGACATCTTCTACTGCTATTCTACTGCTATCACTAACAATCCTATATCCAATACTTGGTGCTACAACTACTATTATGTATGTTTATTGTAGTACCACTGCCAGTGTATGCACTGCAATACATCACCACATACCATCATCATTGCTAGAACTGTTTACAATATGTTTATTTTTGTTGATCTGCTCTGTACCAGCTACATCTATAGCTGGTACAGCTATAGATAAACCAAAGCGTTCCTCCCTTTTTTCCCCTGTTGTAAAATGTTGTTTTTTGGAGATCTTCCTTACCCGGACCAAGGGTCTAAGGACAGAGGATGTTGCATAATGTACAGATTGTAGAGCCAATCCAGGAAAAAATTGTGATTTCAGGCTTTACAAATAAAATTGACCTGATTGGGCGACGGCCGCTCTTCCCACTCAGCTACAATCAGTCTTGTGCTGGCACTGTTAATGGCTGGACGAAGGAGACGACTGGATAGATAATCTGTGATGAGGCAGGTTCGATCACCATAGTGATTTCTGCTACTGAGCAGTCACACGCTTGATGGGATGCAGGTATTTTACACGCCAAGCAACAAGCCTGTTTCTCCCGTCAGAGGCATGAATGCTGATGGAAGCGGCTCAAAGTTGAAAATGAATGTTGGGCAATAACACGGCAATAAAGTCGTCACCGTCTATTGGAGTCGGTGTGTTGCTCAAGAACGGCCGTGTCTTCAATATACTCTTGTTTTGACATGGCCAAAACAAGACTTATTGTTTGATTGTTGGGGTTTCAGTGATGATGTCGTCGATTTGCGCTGTCTGAGTGCCTCAGTCAATGATTACCTCTAAACTCTGGAGTATAATAGGGCGGGGAAATTTATATCTGCCTCTCAGCACAAGCATTAGGTTCCATCAGGACTTTTCTTTTTCAAGATGCTAATGACTCGTTGCAGTGATTGCAGTCCCACAGGGCGCAGATGACGAGGTGGAACATTAGCCAAAGGTCCCGTCCTCATGATTCCCCCCGAGACTTACTGGAGGTGATGAGGGTTAAGAAGTACCACAGGCGGAGCGCCAGGTGATTCATCGAGAGAATTGTGTGAACCATTCATCACAGGCTCTGCGGCACGAGGAGGAGACAAGGAGGATTGGAGACGAGACGAGTGGCAGCAGAAGTGGAGGCTCTGCTAAACCAAACCACCGGAGACCGTAGGCCGCTTGGGCTAAAGAAATATCAGGATTACTCCAACTCTGCACCAGTTCTCATTTGAAACACATTTGCAAAGAGTTTCTATCACTTTGTGTGCAAATGCACTAAGCTCTTCTTATGGTCTCTTTTGTTGCAAAAATAGAGCAATTTCAATTTTTATTGTATTTTTATATGTGAGAGAAACTACGGCAACATGTTCCCATTCAGATAACAACTTCTCATTTACAAAACTAGGCCTATGCAGTCTTCCACGACAGCAAGGGTATAACCCCGAGAAGTCCACAATCCCCTGCGTTGTGCAGGGAATTGATCTCCTCAGATTAAATGTGAAATAATGTCAAAAAAAAAAAAAAAATCCCGTTAATGAGTAAAATATTAAGTATACAGTAAAAATATGATGCACTATGTATCTCCATGGTTGAGATATTATGGCCCAAAACCTTTGGAGATAAACCTCCTCCTAGTTCCAGAAATAAACAACCAACCTTTCCCAAAATCAATTCAGTTCTTCCTTGTACCTTGATGTGTGGGGGCATAACGTTGGAAAATGATCAATGGAATAGTTTTTATTGATGTCCGGAAAACAGTGAGGGTTTTTGTGAAAAGCTCCCACTAGTGAGAAGAATATGAACTATTAGAGGAAATATTATGTTGACAAGGTAGATCTCCCTGAGTTGATTAAAATAAACCAAATTTGGATTATATTGGACCAACAGATGAGATATTATGGTCTGACAACTTTTGAACTGTGTTTCTCCCAGTTGATTTTAGACATATCTCTATTAAATGCCTCACCTCGTTCCCTTCCTCTCGCCATGAGCTGCCAGAGCTAATTTTTAGCCTCTTTCTTCTTATGTTTGTTTTTCTTCTTCCGATAGTAGTCTGTCACAACCTCTTGGTATTAGTCCCGAAAAATCTCCATCCTCCAAAAAAATACTTACAGGGGCAACTGTTGCTCAGGAGGTAGGGATCGGAAGATTAGTGGTTCGATACCCCGATTGCCCTTGGAGGCCTTGAGCAAGACCGTGAACTTCAGTTTGTTCGCAGTGTGCCTCAGTGTATTGTTAAACCAATCAGACCCGTTTCTGATCTGGAAGTTCATCTCTTTGTGTCGTACCCCCTACCTCATGTGGTCTGGACATTTGGACTTTTCAGTTTGATCTGGACTAAAATTACAAGTATGAAACCACACAGGACCAAGATCCCGATCAAACATCCAGATTTTGGGCCACCAAAAAGTTGTGGTCTTGGTCTCCATCAAACTGAACAGTAGTTTGGTGTAAATTTGAAAACTCTTTTTCGGATCGTTCGGACTTTCGTGCCAACAACAGAAAGTAACAGCAGACTACCATCACTGATGAACAGAAGACGAAAACAAACGTAAGACGTCTAAAATCATTTGTTGTAGCAAATTGTTGGCAAAAGAGACGAAGGGTTTAAAAGTGATATGGTCCCAAGTTATTTTGGAAAAAATGCTCCAAAAATATTATGAAACTTTAGATTTATTTTCTTAGTTTATTTGATTTATTTTCTTATATTTTCTTTGTCATTTTCACCAGAGGCTGAAGAAACTGTAGCAGCAGAACATAATGGTGTGTGAGATCATGTTGTACTTTAGTTGAGTATTTCCATTTCATGCTACACGTACTTCCACTCAGAGGGAAATACTGAGTGCAAGTATAAAGTACTTTCTACTTGAAGAAGAAAAAAAACCATGGAAAGGATTATTCCTTTGCTAATTTTATTTTAGACACTCAAAATGTACTATAGAAACAAAAAACTACTGGGTCAGGCATGTTTTTAAACATTACAAAATAGTTTTTTGTATTTCATGGAAAACAATGAGTTTTTAGCTCAACTTTTTAGTAAAACATGGTTTTAGAAAACTATTTAACCCTTATTAGACTGTTTTTTGTTGTATCAAGTTACATAATTCTGTTTAGTAAGTCTTCACGTCCTTTAACATCCCAAATATTCCTTCCCCCTGTTCCTACTTGAACCGTGGTGTCCCCTAGGGCTCCATCCTTGGGCCCTTACTCTTTAGCATATACACACTCTGCCACTGGAAAAGATATAAATGCCTTAATTCAGCTTTGTCCATTGAAACTGAAGCCAATTAAGCATGGGCAAACGAAGCCCACATGATGATGCCGACAGGAAGTAGGTATGTCAGGAACAGTTCTTCAGTTTGGTAGGAGAATTTGAATGTTGGTTCCAAACTACACAATGTAATGAGACCCAAAACCTTTTTGAACCTTTGTCAGAACATTCAGGTGTGAAAGCATTAAAAAACCAGGTCGGTGTGAATGGACCCTCAGTTAGCTCTCTGTTTGATTTGAAAGATTATAATCCTCTCATTAAATCACATCTGATGATATAACGTGTTAAGGTCCATGTGGGATCAGAGGACTGAAGCACCGACTGCGACTTCATGCTGTCAAACTCTTAGTACCTTTTCTTTTCTGGCTGGGGTTGGATGGGGGTTGTTGACCAGAATGTTTGCAGACAGAGTGGCGTGTTCACAGCCGGCTCTAGAGGAGGACTTAATCCAACCATGCATCAAATCCACAATCCACCCTGTTTGCCTCTGCAGCCTTCACTGGACCGGTCCTGTGGGATGGTTTTAGGACACGCTGCCTGCTACCTTATTTACCCGTTAGTCGGAGATTCAATTCTCCTTTGGCAGCCGGGCCAACTTCATGGTGACAAAATCATGCTGGATTCTTTCAGAACAGCTATGAAGAGATGTTTCTTACACAGTTATATTATCCTCTGTCCTTAAATGATAGTTTTGATCATGGTGATATAATACTTCTCATTTGACCATTATCTTATTTAGTTGTTGATATAGTTGAAGTTAAAATTAATATTTTTATAGACAAAATGGGTCCTCATAGAATGTTAGGGATAAAAATGTCCCTCTGCGATTTTTGATCCCACAAAATTTTATGCATGTCGTTACGTTTTTATTCAATTTATGTGTAAACATTTTTAATTTAAAGATTTAAACTGTGTTTTTCATAATAAAAAACACCCCCCACTGAGAAAATATAAGATCACCAAAATGCAAAGTTAGAGTAATTTGGACCAACGGTTGAGAAACACCTTTTGGAGATAAAGCCGTTCTAGTGACAAGATATAAAACCAGCTCTCCTCAAATCAATCCAGTTCTTCCTAGTACTAAAGACTACAGGGATATACATTTCCCAAATAGTCTATTTAATCGTTTTGAGTTTTGTGTAGAAAACAGGTTCTCCATTAAAATAAAAGCTCCCTCACACGAGTAAATTAAGATATATACAAAATCGATTCATACGCACCAAATCTGGACTAAATCAGGACCATCAGTTGAGAATTCATGGCCCAAAACTTTTTGAAGCTAAAGCTACTCTTAGCATCAGAATGAAACAACCGACATTTCCCAAAATATTTTTCGTCCTTTTGCATGCTAAGTTCTGTGTGGACCTAAAATTTGAAATGGATCCAATGGATCCAAATCCAAAAGATTTTTCAGTTATGCCGTTAACACGAAATACCTTCGGAGGCAGTGGCGATGACAATTTCATGATATCCCCAACTTTTCGTGGATATAATAAGGTTTTTTTCTTAATACTTTATACTTAAATAGCGATTTACATGAAACTCAAAGATGCTTTACAGAGTATAGTTCGGACGGAGAAGCGGAACTTCGTCTGAACTATTGTAGTAAAAAATCTCCAGAAACTGAGTATAATATTTACTATTATACAAACCAACCACTAATCCACACTACCTCTGGGTAAGACTTAATCGCAATAGTCCATATTTTACCCAGTTTGTTGAGCTTTTTTACTAAAAATACTGTGGGCATAACTTCACATTGAATCTGAAGGCTTCAATCAGGGTGATCATGGCACCCTGTGGTTCGTTCCTTCCGTCCTAACAATCTATTCAAGGTCCATGTACTAACTGATTCTCTGAACACTAAGTGGGTTACACGCAGCTGTAAACATTATGTCCCATTTATTCAAAGATATTACCCTAAAAATTTGGCAGACTGCACCTTTAAATAACATAAATGGCACAATTTACTTAATTATTTTGTCATTGTTTTCTTTCAGTGACTACAGTTTTATGCTAATGAAGAACCCCAGCCAAAATTAATGTGTTTATTTGTTTTGCTCAATATGAACATTTAAGAGATGTGACGTTCCAAACCATCGGCTCTGCCAGGGGTTAAATCGCCCTGGATTTCTCCATCGCCTGAACTCATCGGCCATCCCTACAGGTGCTGAGTCCCACAGGGTGGTTGCTCCATAAAATTCTTTGGGGCTGGGCCTGGTTGAGCCCCATGTAAAAAGGCCCGACATCCAGACCCTCACCAACGAGGCTCCAGAAGGGTGCCCCAGTCTTCCGGGCGAGGTATCACAAACTAAACGCGTCGAAAGAAGCCTGTTGAGGTGGTTCGGGCATCTAACTAGGACGCTTCCAGGACGCGTTCTTTCAGGCACGTTCAACTGACGTAGAATTCATTGGAAGGACCATATTCCTCATCTTAGTCGGCCGCCACTGCGACCCGAACCCGGATAAGTAATTGAATAGACAGATACTTTTAAAGAATATTTGGCTTCACAGATTTTTGCAGTGTTCTGCTCCTATGTCTGGGCACTAACCTTCCTCACACGCGCACGTCGCTTCCTCAAGTAATGATGCAAGTCATGGCAAGAAACCCAAAAAAAGCTTAAGGCTAAAAAAAATCAACAGCCCAGCATTCACTGGCTCATTTGTGAGTCGTGCTTTTTTTTTTTTTCTCCTGCAGAGTATTTTTTTTAGCACTTCATCAGACCCCAGATCTGCTGCTCTGAGGGGCCGACGAATGATGAGGCTCATGGCCAGATTTGAACTCATGACAGTCCGATTTTATCCGGAGAGTGTCACATCACCATGTGTGCAGAGACGGGCCGATGAAGCACCTGGTGGGAGGAAGGCTGCAGACTCTGCCAGGGTTAGCTGCTGAATATAGTCCAACTTAATTTCCTGTGCAATCTTTTCTCCTCTGCAACTCTGACTCTATGAGGTGGCTGCACTTTTTTGGTGTGTCATTACTCATAAAAACATTCCTTAATTCATAACTTGTTTGCGTCTGCGCTAGTTAAGAAAGGTTGAGCTGTCGAGGTCCAGGAGCGGAGGAATTAATCAGGAAGCTGCACCGCTGCAGTAAGAGTTAAATCTTTTTTAATGATTAATGCTCTTGTGCATCTGCTGAGCGAGAGCGTAGAACCCGGCCATCTGTCCTGGCGAGTGTGAGAGAGAGAGGGTGTGTTTGTGTGAGTGTGTTGGGGGGATATGCTGTGAAGAGAGACGGAGGAGTGGAAAGCACTCGTATGTCGAAAATGTGTCTGTGTGTGGAAAGAGATGATGAGAGGCGGACGTGAGCGCGTGTTTGTGCAACCGTGGGCGTACGAGGAGGTCAGAGGGTCAAGAACCAAATTGGACACCTCTGACTGTGTGCCTGTCTATGTGTGTGTTTATGTGTGTGTTTGTGAGTGTTTGTGTGTGTCTGTTTGTGTGTGTCTATGTCTGAGTGCCTGTGTGTTACTCTGTGAGTGTGTATATGAGTGTCTGTTTGTGTGTCTATGTGTCTGAGTTTGTGTGTCTCTGTGTGAGTTTGTGTGTAAGTGTGTGTGTGTCTCTGTGTGAGTATGTGTGTAAGTGTGTGTGTGTGTCTGTGTGTGTGTGTGTCTCTATGTGTGTGTGTGTGTGTTTGTCTGTGTGTGTTCTGTGTGTATGGCTGTGATATGTGTGTGTCCATGTGTCTGTCTGTCTCTGTCCGTGTGTCTGTGTTTGTGTGTGTCTATGTGTGTATGTGTCTCTATGTGTGTGTGTATGTGTCTGTGTGTGTGCGTGTATCTGTGTGTGTGTTGTGTGCAAATGTCTGTGTGTTTGTGTGTACGTTTGTCTGTGTGTGTACGTGTGTCTGGTGTGTGTGTGCGTGTGTCTGGTGTGTGTGCGTGTGTCTGGTGTGTGTGTGTCTGTGTGTCTGGTGTCTGTGTGTCTGGTGTACGTGTGTCTGGGTGTGTGTGCTTGTGTCTGGTGTGTGTGTGTGTATGTGTGTGCGTTTGTCTGGTGTGTGTGTCTGTGTGCGTGTGTCTGGTGTGTGTGTGTGGGTGTGTGTGTGTGTGTCTGTGTCTGTGTGCATGTGTCTGGTGTATGTGTGTACGCGTGTCTGTGTGTGCGTGTGTCTGGTGTGTGTGTATCTGTGTGTGTACGTGTGTCTGGTGTGTGTGTATCTGTGTGTGTACGTGTGTCTGGTGTGTGTGTGTCTGTGTGTGTGCGTGTGTCTGGTGTGTGTGTGTCTGTGTATGTGCGTGTGTCTGGTGTGTGTTATGGACACCAGCATGTTGCTCGCTCTCACAGCGAGTTGTTGCACAGATTGGTTCCTGTGACTCAGTCAGCGACAGATATTGACAATAATCCTGGTTCCTGTCACACGTTTCTTTGTGCAGGACTGCAAAGCATTTTCATTTCTTGTCCCGGTGTCCCACATATTGAGACAACGGTTATAAACCTGCACTTTTCCGTCCTCCATGTTCTTGCAATGACGCTGCTGCGCTGAGGCTTTTCATATGAATCTGAAGATTCAGAGAAGGCTGTCGTTCGAGTCGAACTCACGCCGTCCCGTCACCGTCCTCGTTTCATCCTCATGAGAAAATTGTGAGTCTCAAATCACAAATTCTGCTGTTTTCCAAGATAGACCGGTGCACAGCTTCTATAAGAAGTGGATGAAGCCAGCAGAGGATCCCGGGCGTAGCTTTTATTTTCGCAGGAAGGGGAATAAGACGGTATATGAGAGTCTCACAAGAAATCTGTGGCTCTGAGGAAGACGTGCTGATCTAGGAACAAATTCCCACTGGATCCCAGAGACACGGCCATCACAGCTGGAACGAATGGGGGCGAGGTTTCCAAGCTTGTTCAGGCAGATAACTGGAGTCAGTGCAACACACACAAACCCAAATACACAACCAGCCTCATCCTCTTCATCCTCCGCATCCTCCGCATCCTCCTCATCCTCATTTTGAGACACTATTTCTTATTTAAGAATGTGAAATAGAATAGAATATAATAGATAGAATATAATAGAATAGAATTAACTTTATTCATCCCCACGGGGGGAATTTGGGCGTTACAGCAGCTCAAATGTTTGTGAAGTGACAAGGAAAAACAATAAAGACATATAAAAATTAATACGTGTATACCTATATAAATATACATACATTAAATAAAGATAAATAAGGTATAAATGAGGCACACAAGCCCGATCTCCAAGAAAAAACAAATATAAATTAAAATAATATGACCCAGTGGCGGCATGTATATGCTTAAGGGTAGAAGGTTGAGGATGGAGCCCTGGGGGACACCACAGGTCAAAGGGGCCACCAGAGAAAGTCCTTTTTGATAAATATCGTCTTAAGTATTTTCTTGGCTTATATATGCTTGTAAGGACTTACCAAACAGAATTACGTAACTTGATTCAACCAAAAAAAGGGTCAAATAGCTTTTTGAAAACATGCTTTCCCAAAAGGGTGAGCTAATCTTATCAAAATATCTTAAATTAATCTTATCAAAATAGACTATTCTCCAGAAAATATATAATAATTATAATATATATATTAATATATAATATTTCAGTCGTTTGAGCGTCTAATATTGAATGAATAAATGCTCTTTTTATTTTTCCTTGACAGAGACATCAAAGAGTTAACGAATAGGAACGTTTTTTGGTCTAAATATATTATGATTATTTTTGATTAATTCTACACTGAAGTGGTCCTGTATTTTATATTCCATACACCTCTAATAATAAAAAAAACTTTACTTCTGAGCAACCAAATCTGTTCTGTTTCATTTGAGTCAGATTCACTTCTGGACGGACAAACTATATTTTTAACGGTTATTTGGACAGAAAAAGGAAATGCAAGCAGATCATTGTCCACAGACATTAAGCAATTTGAAACCTCAGTTTATTATTAAAGATGGATGGAAGGATGGATGGATGGATGGATGGATGGATGGATGGATGGATGGATGGATGGATGGATGGATACTTGATTATATATGTATATACATTCATAGAAAGTTAAGAAACGGAAAATTCAAATTTGCATTTCAAATACAGGAATCAAGTGCATGCAAATGATTTAACTGTATTTTTAGTTATCGATGGGAAAGTTGCCTTCCAATAAGAATCAACTGTAACCTTCAGTCGACCTTTTGTGTTTATTTTTTAGAGTAGATAGACGTTATATGTCCCACATTTGCTTAGTTGGGACCTTGTCGCCCTCGCTGCCGTCTCTAAGGACAAATATGACGCTGATGGAGGACCTCTGCATCTCTTCAGGCCTCCTTTTCTCTGAGAAGGGGATGAATTAATAGTTGCAGGGTGGAGGGACTGATTTCAAGTTTCCAGCATTCATCATCCCTGTTATCTTTAACAGGGTTGTTTTCGCGGACTGACAGCGTTGCTCTTATCTGAAGGAAGGAATGACACTTCTTCTGCTCATCTCCTTCAGTATCATTACATTTGGGCTGAAATCCTGTCAAAGCAATAGAACTTGAATTGTTTTTGGAGAGGAACTTTATCAAAGTTCTTCAAGTGTAGTCACTGCTGGTGCAAAAGTCCCAGACGATAAAGGAAATGTAGTACTACCATTAAAAGGTTCGTGTGGCACAATCCATCCTCGCTGTCATCGTCTCATGATGTCCGACTGGTCCTGTCTTTGCCTGTTAAACTGTGGGTTGCGTACACCCTGGGGATATGAGGGGGTACCCGAAATCCATCTGTACATTTAACCTACAACCTCGAACCTCGTTGAGAAATTATGGACCAAAACTTTTTGAGATAAACCTCAGCCCTAGTGTCGAAAATATCCAATCGGCATTTCCCCATATCAATCCAGTTCTTCCTTGCACTAAGGTCCACCTGGGTATGAAATTTGAAAAATGATCCATGAAGTTGTTCTTGAGTTATCGCGTTACAGCTTAAGATCTGCCGCTGCTGCCATGACGATTCTATAACGCCCAACTTTTTTTTCGGAGCTATAAATATAAAGCTTGCTACTGTAGAAGAAACAGTATGCTCTCTCTAAATAGTTTTTTTTGTAGTAAATTGATATTTACATACCAACAAAATCTGTTATTTAGACCAAATAAAACTTTTCACAGTAATGAGTTTCTTTTGACAATGAGGTATTTTTCTGTTGATTTCACCAAAGGTTTTTATGTTTCTTTACTTAATAGAATCACCATACTTACTACCATGATGTACTGTTGCTGGTTTTACTGTAAATTCAACGGAAAAATGTAGAGTCTACGCCATTTCCACTCTTTTTTGAGAACTTGTGTCCAATCAGCCCTAAAACCATAACATTAATGCAATCTCACCTTCAGAGTTGTTTCGCTTTCATCTATAATTAATGTATAAATGAAGTTTGTCCTCCAAGCCAAAGTGCAGTATCTGCAAAAACACCAAACAGATGATCACTTATCTTTTCATCCATTAAGTCTTTGTTGTTAATTATTTGTCGGTATTAAGTGTGATTGTAGGAGCTGCAATGTGAAATGAAACACAGAAGAGAACAACAATGCTCCGACAGAGTGAACTGAAGATAACGTCGCCTTCATAATGGGCCTTTGCCTTTGTTGGCAGACGTTAATTTTTTTCCCGCGCTGGGAGCCTGTAAACGCTGAAACGCTGAGGCGCTCGCAAGGCAAAGCTCAAACAAGATTAAATCTAGTTGCACATGTGGCACAGCCACTAATTAGAAAAATAACAAATAAGACTTTAATTTGCTTCCTGGCCTGAGATCAAGCCCAGCCTCCCCTTTTAACAAAACACTGGATATTATTTGATGAGGCATTAAAATTGCCTCATCAAAATTTAATTCCGTCAAATAAATGAAGTTTCCGAAATGTCTGTGTGTTTGACAAATTAACCCAAAGCTCTCCGTGTGATGTCCGTCTATAGGGCTTTTAGACGCAACACGCCGGTCATGACTGGAATCTGACGGCCACTCCGTCACCGTCTGGATGTAAATGTTCTTTCTGAGCGCCACACCCACCTGTTAACGTCAACGTTGCTGATTTTTGGCTGTTAATCCATACCTTTACCCTTGAATAAGTTATCTGCTCATACTCCAAGCCTTTACCCTTTGATGTCCTGCTCAACTGTTTGGTTGAGCTCGTTCTGAGTCTCTATTTCTTATTGAAAAATGTGACTGAACCTGTTTATCATATAACCCAGTGGCACCATGTATATGCTGAAGAGTAAGGGGCCAAGGTTATAGTCCTGGGGGACACCCAAGGTCAAAGGGGCCACCAAGGAGGAGGCATTAACCATGACTGCTGAGAAAGTCCTGTTCTTTACGTGGGATTTTTTGGCATATAAAAGCATGTGAGGACTTACTAAACAGAATGATGTAAACTTGATACGACAAAAGAAAGTCTGATTAGGGCTTAATAGTTTTCTAAAAACATGCTTGACTAAAAGGTTTGAGTGTCTAAGATATTACGTTAATAAATATCCCAAAGAAATAACTTTTCCATAGCTTTTTCTATGGTGAGAGACATAAAAGCCCTAATGCAGCGAGCATCAGATAGAGCAGGAGTCCTTTTCCGTCCCCCAAGGTAAGATCTACACTACTGAACCCTCTAGGGCTCATTACAGGACATACAGGAAAGCATTTGTAGCTTTTTGAGTCCAAAAAGGTACAGATAAGATTAGCCCAGGCGGTTATATACCATTTCTTCTAAATGTTAAGGTACGAAATCAGGAGAGAGTGTACTTCATTCATTCATTCATTCATAATCTAGAGCCATTTATGCTCTTCAGGGTCGCAGGTTGTTAGAGCCTATCCCTGCTGACACTGGGAAAGAGGCGGGGTTCATCCAGGACGGGTCGCCAGTTCATCACAGGGCCGACACACAGAGACAGACTGTGTAGTTTTAGACCAAAAAATAAATACAATTTCACTCTTGGATTTTAAAGTTTTATAGTTCTCTTATTTATTTACGGTGGATTCTATGGTTGAGTCACCATGAAATAAAAGAAATAAAAGAAAATAAAGATATCTGACTGATTCTAAGATACACACTGAAGTATTGGACCTATTTTTCTTACTTTTTCTTTCCTATATATATATATAAATATAAAGGGTAGATATCTTCAGTGAAACGGAACCAGGCCAAGCTCTGCTCTCCCTTCCTCAATCGTCTGATGGTTTGCCAGAAATTCCGTGAGACAGACTGAAACTCCTTCTCCGCGGCCTCCCAGAAGTCCTCCCAGAGAGGGGTTTTTTACTTCAGCAACTTCCAAAGCTGCAGCAATGCAGGTCTCTGCGTTCCTGTCTGCTGTTTCAGATCAGGATACCTCCAGATCTCCTCAGGTCAATTCGTATGCACTGAATTGGGACTGAATAAGACCAACAGTGGAGAAACTTTGGCCCGACAACCTTTGGAGATAAAGTTCCCCCTAGTGTCAGAAATATACAACAGTTCTTCCTGGCACTAAGGTCTATGTGAGTGTATAATTTGAAAATGATCCACGATATGGATTTTGAGATATCGCATTAACGTGACCATCTTTAGTGCTGACGTTAACTTTTCTGTAATATCCCTGACTTATTGGTGATGTATCAGCTCCAGTGACATCACTTCATGCTCCCCTCTTTCATGCTGGGAACGATGGAGGACTACCAGTTTGTGTGACAAGAGAAAGGAGCGACATGTGGATAAGGATCACGAGGTGATTGAGGGGGGAATGAGTGAAGTGGAGAAGAAATTAGTTGGTTGAAAGAGCAGGAAAAGGAGGAGGAGGAGGAGACGAGGTGTAGTAGGACAGAGTTGAGCATCGGTCATTTAAACAGGGAATTAATAATTTTGACAGTTTCTCTGTCCGCCGCTCTCTCCGCCGCTCTGTCCGCCACTCTGTCCGCCGCTCTGTCCGCCGCTCTGCCGTGCTCACACTCATCATCCCCTTCCCATGAGCCACCTCAGAACGTCTCAGGAACCATAGCTGTAAAGCTACCTTCACAACGAACACTGCGCCGGACCTGAAAACTGAAAACTATCATACCACTGCAAAACCCGGCCTACCACCACCTCAACATCAGTAGATGTATTTACATCTGACACCTTTCTCCTGACCGCATTAAACCTTTCCGAATTGCAATGTCGGTCGCCTGTTTACATGAGTTGTGATCTTATGCGACGCGGTGTTTACATGCATCGACTCTTCTAATCGGACATGCGCAGACGATCCACACTCCAGTTCATAAGGTGGCGATAAAGCTACGATGAGCTGGATGCCGACCGCCAACTAGCGCCCAGAAGAAGAATACGACAAAGAGTGCATGCTTTGAAGTGACCTTTTGTCCAGGTAACCATCCAATTACGTTAAAATCTTTCAAAGTTGCGACAAGTAAATGACTCTCTAATGTAGACCGGTACTGTTTCGAAGTCGCCATATTTAAAATGCGTCGCGGTGCTGTGTGTGCGCTGAAAAATCGCAAACAGAGAGCTTTCCGAAACAACGTTTACATGCAGCAACAAGTTATTAGTAAGGCTTTCCAAAAATACTTAGTCTACCCCATTGCAAATGAATGAATCTCATCCGGAAAAGGTTCTATTCTTTTGGAAAGTGTTTTTTACATGCAACATTTTCTTTTCCGATTATGCGTCTTTTCCAAATCTCTTCGGAATTAGGCTGTTCTTGTAAACCCACTTAATGTCCTACTTATTTGTGGATGTTTGACATTTGGAGAATCTGAACCCTGAGAGGCTTCAACACCTATGTTGAAATTTAAGATCGACTGCATCATTTGCCTAAACTGGTGCAAATTTTTGTCTGTTTTATCCTGCAGAGTAATGGAGAGCCTATCGACCGCCCTGCTTTTAGCTCGAGTTATTTTTACACTTTCCAATGAGTTTCTCTGAGTGAGTCGCTGACGTGGATAAAGGACTCTCACAAACAAATCTGGAGTGTATCTGGTACATCGACCAATTTTCATTCGCCATCTTTTCTATCGCGAGCCATGTTTATCGCTCCAATGGGGGCCATTACAGCCAAATGGCCTGTCTGCTTCACAGATGTTTTTGTCTCAAGGCAAGGAGAAGTCAGTGGAGAAGCTCATTCTGGTGATAGAGATGGTGAGCAAGAAACTTCCTGTAGCAGAGAAGTTGGGGAGAGGGTTTACAATCACACCAACTCTGTTGAAGCCCAACTTCACGAGACTTAAATGTCAATGCAGGATGCAGAAAGTACGTCATGTGCAGAAGAACCTCCTACTGCTCTAATGCATGCCAGAGCTTCCTGTGTGTAGCTGTGGACAGGAAGTGCCATGGTATTGTTGTGAGGACTACATTTCTCCCAGAATCTGAGCTCAGATGGTGTCGACTCCCATTTCTAATCCATTTAATGTGGGGAGTATTTGTGTAAGATGATGAATCGAAGTTATCAAGAGTTGGCGTGGCCAGATGGCAGGCAGCGGCGGAGATTGCAGAGCTTACGTGACTGAGAAGAGAAAAGCTAGCCGGATTGCGAGGAGTGATTGCAGATCGTAGTTGGCAGACGGACCGTTTGTTGGTAATTGTGAGACACAGGGAGGCACAGGGTCAAACAAGTCCCACACAAACACAGGATATGTAAAAATTTAAACTAGCCCGGTCAGAGCGACCAGATTTTCAATCTGGCAGAAGATGAAATGATGAGCCAGAGTATGAATGCGACCGTAGCTTTAATCGTGAAAGGGTTTCAGGGGGGCAGATAAAGAGCCAATGCCAGATAAAGAGAGAGAGAGAAAGAGAGAGGCGGAGAGGAGGAAGAGGGTGACTTTCTTCGACTTTCAGCAAAATGTTATTTAGCCAACAGTGAACTTCCTACCACGAGAGCCAATGCTTTTATATGCTCAGTATCAGCTGGCAGGGTTTCTCAAGCATAAAAGAGTATTTTAAATCTCCAGTAAGTCCTGTGCAAAGATGTTCTGGAAGTGTATGAAAAAGTCAGAGTGTGGTCCATCGTTTCACACGCAGAGATAAGGGATAAGATAAACATGCCGGAAGACACGCGGGAAAGTCTCTTAATCACCGTCTATAACAAGATTCAGTAGGAGGGATGGAAAGTAGGAGTAAGAGAGGGAGAGGAAGTGAACGAGAGGGAGAGGTGGAGAAAGAGAGGGAGAGGTGGAAAAGGAGAGAGAAGTGGGAAAGGAGAGAGAAGTGGAGAAAGAGAGGGAGGGGTGGGGAAAGAGAGGTAGAAGTGGAGACAAAGAGAGAGGTGAAAAAAAAAGAAGGAGAGGTGGTTTAAGAGAGGGAGAGGAGGGGAAAGAGAGGGATAGGTGGTGAGCATGAGGGAGAGATGGTGAACGAGAGGGAGAGGGAGAGGTGGTGAAAGATAGGGAGAGGTGGTGAAAGAGACGGAAAGGTGATGAAAGAGAGGGAGGTGGCGAAAGAGAGGGAGTGAAAATGAATGGGAGGAAGGTGGATAAAGAGAGGTAGAGATGGAGAAAGAGAGGTAGAGATGGAGAAGGAGAGGTAGAGATGGAGAAGGAGAGGTGGTGAAAGAGAGGGAGAGCTGAAAAAGAGAGAGAAGTGGTAAAAGAGAGGGAAATGTGGTGAAAGAGAGGGAGAGGTGGCTCAGTTGGTAGAGCGGTTTTCCACTTATCTGAAGGTCAGTGGTTCAAACCCCGGCCACTGTGGTCCACATGTCAAAGTGTCATTGAGCAAGATACTGAACCCCAGGTTGCTCCCAATGGCTGTTCATTGGTGCGTGAATGGTTACTGCTCCTGATGAGCATGTGTTGCCTTGCATGGCGGCCCCTATCATCACTGTATGACTGGATGCGTGAATGGGTCAATGATGACTTGTGTTGTAAAAGCTCAATAAAAGAAAAATCCACTTACCATTTAGAGGTGGAGAAAGGTGAGGAGAGGGAGAGCGAGGTGGGGGATATGGAGAGAGGGAGAGTTAGAGAGAGGTGAAGGGAGAGGTAATGAACCAGGGGGAGGTGGAGAGAGAGAGGAGGTGGAGAATGAGAGAGAGAGAGATGGGTGGGTACAGAGAGGGATAGGTCATGAAAGACATTTTTATTTTTTTTTAAAACACTCTATTTTCCTTATCACATCAAGTCAAACTCAAACACAAATCAAAAAGAAAAACAAAAATTACTCTAACAATGAGGACATGTGCAAAATGCAGTTCCTCATCCCTAATATTGCAAATGATGTCCACATAGCACCACCTCTGTCCTCCATGAGTTTGTAAAAGCGGAACTCAACCCAGAGTCTGGAGCGGCCGCTGCACAGCCACACTGACGAGGCTTCCTGACCTTCTCTGCCTTCTACTATTTTCTTCCTGCTAATGTATATTGCTAATTTAGCCTTTCCAGAAAGGAAGTTCAGCAGCTTCCACTTTGTTTTTTTAGTTTGGTTGTAACCTGCACCGAAAATAAAACTGCTTTCAGCAAACTTTTCTCCAAACAGGCTAAAAACACGATTTAAAACAGAGAAGAACTCTGAGGGTCTCTCGCATTCGGTAAAAACCATTGGTTGGAGCACAGATGTTCGCAAAAACAACAGTAAAAGCATCAAAGCGAGCTCTGGCTAAAAGAAACCTGCCCTCTACGATGTGCTCCACCTTTCAGAGAGACTGGAGTGAACGCTCTGGAGAACAGGAGGCCCACTCCTCCACTGAGGGTGGTGTTGTGACTCAGAATCACGTCTCCCCCCCAAACTCTCCTCCAGTTTCCCTCGTTGTTTACATCCCTCTGTGTCTCCTGAAGGAAAAGCACATCGATGTGTTTCATTCTGGCCGTTTCATAGACTGCTGTCCTTTTTTTTGCCTCTCCGGCTCCGTTAATGTTCAAACTTCCCACTCCAAAAATGTCCATCATCAGTGAGGTGTTTAAAAGCAGAGAGATGTCAACCAATAAATAATTGGTTGGTATCTCTCATTTGTAAACATTTGTTTCTTCACTTTGAGAACAAGTTTCTTCAGCCTGAAGATCTCCTGCTCAGTGAAACCGGACTCTTCCTTGTGTGTCATGTGGAATCTGGCAGAAGTGTAAAAAAAACCTCCAGGTCTGGAAAATATTCCTCCACCTTAACTCCCTTCATGTATTGGTTTCCTGGAGGAACGATTGTAGCATTTTGCTGAGTAACATTTCCTATCATGGCTGCAGCCAAGTTTGGGCAGGGACACCTCACTGCTGTCTGACACACACTCCTCCTCGCTCTCACTGCTGTCTGCCTGCAGCTCCCCACCTGTCTGTCTGCCTGCAGCTCTCCACCTGTCTGTCTCCCTGCAGTTACTCTGCTGGTTTTTGCCTGGTTTTGCACATTTTTAATTTTGCTCCGGCGTTTGCGTGAAGTAGGTCTGATATTTTGAATTACTAGTTCATCAACCACCATCTCAGAATCAACCAAAGTGCATCACTTTTTTGGACCTCAACAGGACCATCAGTCACAATGTTACAACAATTTTCAACGTTTATACGATTAACCCAATCTGGGCTTGACTGAGCCACGTGCTCCTCCACGCTGGAACGAGGACCCGGACAGCTTGAAAGCAGCACGCTGCTCCGCAGCGGGTCTATTGGTAGCGGACCGCTCTGAGCAACCGCATCGCCCGGAAACAGCACGCCGCTCCGCGGCGCTGGGCACCCCAGCAACTGGCGACTCCGAGGAACCGGATTGCTCGGAAACAGCACGCCGCTCCGAGGCGCCGGGCACCCCGGCGACGGACCACTCCGAGGACCCGGACCGCTCAGAAGCAGCACTCTGCTCCGCGGCGGGTCTATGGGTAGCAGACCGCTCCGAGGAGCCTGATAGCCCCCAAGCAGCACGCTATCCCGTGGAACTGGAGCGCTCGGCACTGAACCTTCGCCAAGCAGTAGTGGGTCTCTCGGCAACGGGGTCAGTCCCCCCTGCAGCGCCTGTCACCTCACCAGTACCAGAAGAAACTGGTTCTCCTCCTTTGGGGCAAACTCTCACCAAGGCGAGACTTTGACTCTCACCAAGTGACCCTCTCCACCACATTTAAAACATTTCATGACCGATGAAGTAGCAAGAATGACGTAATCAAACTCGTCAACACGGACATGAAACCTGAGGTTGAGTTCTAACAGTTGTCTCCGGTGAGACACTACGTGCCTCAACAGCGGAAACTTACAACCTGACGGGATCTTTTTAACGATTGAGATCACTTTGCCGTGTCTCGCCAGTTCCTTACACAGAAACTCGTCAGTGATGAATGGCTGGACATTTGACAAAGTGATCTTCATTGCAGGCAGCGTTAACGGCTGTACCGGCACAAACATATCTTTGACGGTAACACCGGCCTCAATGATGCTGTTGACCTTCTCCACCTGATCCAGGAAGAGAACGACCGCGCTGTTCATTCTGGCCGCCGACCTCACGCTGCGGTGGCCAACAACCTTCCCAACAGCCATCCATGCCGTGTCTCCGTGTCAGCCTGGAGAAGTCATCGTTCCCCATGGCATCAAAGAAGACGCCGAACAGCAAAGACGCTGGAAACCCACACAAACCCCCCTCCCCACCAGATAACCCACAAAAACTACACAAAATACCGACTATGTGACAAACAAACTACACAAAACTACATTCAACTAACAAAAATTATTAAACACTAATACAGAGTTTTAGTTTGTGAAGTTTTGAATTCACACTCACTCCGTGACCTCAGTCCGCGCCACGCTCACTCCCAGCATGCACTCCGAGAGAGAGAGAGAGAGAGAGAGAGAGAGATGGGTGGGTGGGTATAGAGAGGGAGAGATGGAGAAGGAGAGATGGAGGTGGAGAAAGAGAGAAGGATGGAGATAGAGATTTGTATTGACTTGCAACTGAACTATATTTTATGCGCGTATACACAAGGGTTGGTGTGTTCACACTTTCACCATCGTGGCACTCTAGTCATGACACTAAAAATTTCAATCAGATGTTTTACAAAGAACACATATATTAAACAATAACAGAACTAAATAAATAAAATCAACTCTACAGTAAAAGAAAAGGAAGTTGGACTTTTTTTCAGAAGCTATAACGTCACCAGGAGTCTTCCTGCTGACATAAATGGCCAGTCTTTGCCTGTCCAAGGATAAAGTTCATCAGATGACATTTGTGTTAATTAGAGTGTATTTAAAGCTAAGAATGAGTATTTGCCTGGAGAAACCCTGTCCTGCCCTCCCGAATAATTCCTCTAAGAATGTAACGAGAGGTACTTGTCGCCTAAGACTAGATATTAGACATAAAGGCATTGGCAGCTTCTATTCCATGTAACACTCTCCAACTTTTTTTAATCAAAGGAGGTTTGTAAAAACTCCTCCAAGCAGATTTGACTTTATCTTTCGACTGCAGTTGATTTTAAAAGGGTTTATCGGCCAAATCGACTAGTTTCTCCATATGTAGACATTTGACCATGACGCAATGCAAAGTTTTACGTTTGATTTCTTCCATATTTGAATAAACAGAACCAGCGCAGTCATCAGAGGTGGGACAAGAGGTGGGTTCCCTTAACATATGGAAATGGATCGTCTGCATGAGGTGCAATCAGAAAGTTGCTTTATTTATTTAGCAGCAGACATTTGTGTCCAGTTAGATAAAGTCTCAGATGGTCAAGCATTCTGCTGATGGTTCTCGCCGCTACATATCTTTGGTTTTATTGCGATACCCCAAAAACGATTTCAAACATAATACCCACATACATTTTAGTGTGAGGAAGAACTGGTTTGATTTAGGGATAAGGTTGGTTGTATTTTCCCGAGACTCGGGAGCTTTATCTCCAAAAGTTTTCAGCACAAATTTCTCGACCATTGATCTGATTTAGTGCAAATTTGGTGCGTATGAATCGACTCAAGGAGATTTAAATTATGTATATAATAATAATAATAATAATAATACATTTAATTTATAATGCACTTTACATTTGGATCAAATCTCAAAGTGCTACAAAGTAAAAGCAGATAAAAGCATCAATAAAAATGAATAAAGACTTCAATCAGGGGGGTTCTCTTGTAGAACAAAAGGGGATCAGGGGCTTTTCAGCGATATATCTTTTCTTTTGGAGACATAGGCATGAAGGCGTAGGTCTAATGTTGCACAGATCTCTTCTTTGCTAACATTTGCCATCCCTTGAAAATTCCTTAGTAGAAGGTTGGCAAAGTGTCTTAAAATCCATCAGGAGAAGAGAGTCCTATAATCCCATTCCATTAAAATTTTTCAAAATTATAACAGTCTCTGTACATACTTGAGGCGGAAAGTAGCGCCTATACCGGCCAAGTTATCAAGTCCTTGTCCTCCTTCCTTTGGAAGTAAGAGAACACCCTGAGGAGTCCAGGGCGATTTGTCCCAGAAAAGGTCAACACGAGGAGCTTGAATGCCTGATAGCAGGTTTTGGAGAAGTTAATTTATGCCATGATGAAGAAGAAACAAAATTATTAATTATAAGTGTCCTTCCTCGCTTTGACACACTGTACTTGGCAAAAAAGCCAAAATTTTCAATTTTTTAGCCAAACTTCTGGTTTGTCTTGGACAATCTCCCAGTTCTTTTGTCAAAACTGACCTTGAATAAACAAAAACAAAACTCCTGTGAATTGTATTCCTCCTTAATTCCAGGTTGACAGTTTTTTTGTTTGAAATGTTTCACAGCGTTAGTTTCTTTTACAATCTTAGTGTTTTGCAGTGTTAGTCTTTGAAATGTTAACAGTGTTGGTACTCTGCAGTTCTCGCTTGTTTTTAAGTGTCTCACGGTGTAAGTGTTTGAAAGATATACTCCCATATAAATCTAAATCCAAGGAAGAACTGGAGTGATTTTGGGAATGGTTGGTTTTACATTTCCAACACTGAAGGGGGCTTCATCTCCAAAAGTTTGCGAAATTTACCAAGATTTATCTTGTGTATGTCATATTTTACTCTAATAGTTCATCGTCTACTCACTAGGGGGAGCTTCTTTTTACGATCAACACTGGTTTTTTGGATAAAACTTCTGAACCATTGGCCGGATTTAGTCGAAGTTCGGTGCTTATGAATCGACTTGAGGAGATCTATCTTGATCTTCATTCATTCCAGTAGTTCATAGTTTACTCACTAGGTGGAGCTTTTTTATAAAATATCGGTTTTTGGACATAATATCACATTTGATTTGTATGAGCTCAATCAGGGGAATAACTTGTACATAGCAGGGGATTGTCTTTTTTTCGGGGATATACCCCATCTGTCAGGGACGACAGCGTAGGCCTAGTTTTATCTTTGTTTTTCTGATGTCCTACCACTGCTGAACTGAGGAGAAGTGGACTCTTAGTTTCACTCTAAAACCCTTAAATCAATTAGAGCCCTTCTGAAGGAATTATCATTTTTAAGATAATAGTTAAAATGGCAATATGCTCCTAACTAAGCGTTTTGTAGATATTTGTAGAGCAGTGGAAAATGCGATCAATTGAAATTGACATGAACATTTTAAAATGTTTTTGGAATACCATAGCGGTGATTAAAACAATGTAGCTGATTAAATCTTTTTTTATGATAAAAATCGTGTTTAGAGCAACTCAACGAGATTCACATTTTGTTATTCCCGTTAAAACTTCTCCAAACCTCTTTTGACTCATACGTTTCAGTTAAACATCTGAGTGAGGTGGAAGAAGCCGGAGGACAAGTTTAATTTATAGGGCAGTTGAAATCAACACATCACACAAAGCAAATAAAAATCTAATTCTTCCAATTCTTATAACCGGAGCAGAAATATTTAAAAAGATTTTACAATATAATATTGAACATTAACTTTTACTGAATAGCCACAGATGATTTCTTCAACCTTGACTGAACTCCTTTGTCCAGTCACTTTACAAAGTCACTGTGAGTTTGGTCTCCAAACATCACATCTAGTTTCTTTAGTTCTGTTCATTTGAACAGAAATGCTCTTATTAAGTAACTCCAATGACATTTAGAGAACCTATTTATAGATCACTCATGGAGAAGTAGGGCCATGAGAAAAAGCACTCAGAGAGCGCAAAACCTCATACAAGGCACAACAGTATGCAAATTCATGCAGATCTCTCTGTTAATGTTTGAGTTATTGCCAGCCTATAAATCTACTGACAACTCCAACAAACCCTCTTAATATTTCATAGAGACTCTGTGGCCGCTCGTCTCCTGCGTCTTCTAATTCAGCGACTCTGTTCAGCCCACTGAGCCTTCAGCTCCAACCCCCCGAAAAAACATCACAGGAATCGAAGGAACTTTTGAAACTGAGCCCCCGGCTCCACCCCAAAATAAACATCAAAGGAACTCTTGAAACTGCCCAGCTCATCACACAAAGAAACATCGGAGGAATCAAAGGTAGCGTAAGCCACTCAGTGACATCACTACGCCAAACAGCTTCTTATTTTGTTTTAATTCATTTTAACACGGCAAAATATGTAACGTCAGCAAAACTTACTGACCTCTAGGATGTACCAAAACCTACCTCTGTGGAGAATAACATGCAAATCCGTCCTGTGGCTTTTACGTTATAATACCCATAAACGAATAAACAGACATACATACAAAGAGACAAACGCACAAGAGTGAAAACATAACCTCCTTAGTGGACGTCACAAACAAATGGAGAACCGTTTCTAACCTTTTCATCTTCACTTAATTGAGCTTTGACGTTTGTTCCTATTTTCTGGATCATTGAACGCATCCTCTTCCCTCCTGAGTCGTGCCACAGACCTGATGAAAGTTATCAGGTCAGGGGAAAAGCTTTCAGCTTCTACTTCTCTCTGGCCCTTTGTTCCACTCTCAGTCATTATCATTACCTGACATCATCTCCACTCCGTTCTTAGCTTCAGTACCTTTTTGTTCTCTAGCTCTGATTATTTTTCATCCATCAGTCACTGAGAATATTTTTCCTCACTCTGACTGGAGCTTTCCTTATTTTTGTTGCATTTGGTTTCATCTGTTTGTGGGCTATTAACTGATCTTTCACAGTTTTCTTCATTACTTCTCATTCCAGTCTCACCCTCATCCTGTTCCGCACTTGGCATGTCTTCCTCCTGATTCTGCTCGACGGGCACAACCATTAACCATTAATTTGAAATTAAATCTGATGTCCATTTCGACCGTGATGTCTTTGAGGATCATGAAACCTTTTTAATGGGAGATACAATAATCTGTCGGTCTTTCTTTACTTAGATTTTTTTTTCTACTTATAAGGAAATCGAGTTTTCTCAATCCCTTGAAGAAACACTTATTCCTTCCGTTAATCAGAATCATTCAAATGTAATCTGAACAACGCAAAAATGCTCTCAGTGCATTTATTACTAATATTTCTTTCAAACAGTCCAGGTTCATACAGTGCAACAGTTCAGGTTCATACAGTGAAACAGTCCAGGTTCATACAGTGCAACAGTTCAGGTTCATACAGTGAAACAGTCCAGGTTCATACATTGAAACAGTCCAGGTTCATACAGTGAAACAGTCCAGGTTCTTACAGTGAAACAGTTCAGGTTCATACGCAGAAACCATCCAGGTTCTTACAGTGAAACAGTCCAGGTTCCTACAGTGAAAAAGTTTTGAGCAACACCAACTTCTGAAGAAACTTTCTAGTCTATTAGCTTTTCTTCTTTTTTTTCCTTCTATGTTTCTATTTCCCTACTTCGTTTGGCTGTGATTGAATTATGAAACGACATTGATTATAAAATAATGGCAAACGCAAACTCAATAAACTATTCCCTCCCCAATAAGACCCCAATACATTTGTAATTTTACAAAGAATAATTAAAATTGAAACAAAAGAGAGAGAAGTAATCAGCAGCCAATTGATTCACATCTGATTGTGTTTTTAGATCCCAGTTTAGGATTTAGCGCAGCAGACCTGCCGTCACCCGGCAGAAATTGCCGCCCCCCCCGTGGGTCCATCCAGTACTAATGAAGCATGATGACATCATGAAGGGTCCGATCACTGAGCGAGCTGTCAGGACGGATGTAACAGTGTATCAGTGTGAACGCAATCTGGAGCAGAACTAAAAAGGCTAACATGAATGTTTTATCCCAGTTCAGCGTTTAGCCAATCAGGCCCGTCTGCAGCATTAGCACTCTCCCATTGGCTTTAACAGATGTGGCAGGTTCTCGCCATACCACGCCTCTCTGCTCAGATGAAATGCAGGAAATGAGCTCTACCCACAGGACGTGACAAATTGAAAGTTTGCAGTGGAGTGTGAGCGGCACTGAAGCTGCTCTAGTGCAACTTTAAAGAAAATCCTTACTGCAGAACGGCTTTTTGAATGCAGCTCCAAGGTTTTCATGCTGATATCAGGATGCTTTTACCAACTGTTGCCCTTTTGTACGATGGAAATATAATTAAAGTTGAAATCAACAGGCATGAATTTTACATTCAGGTTATATTGGAAAAGGAAGAAGCTGGCTTAGACACTTCATCTGAATGCTTAATGAAGGTCAAATAAACCAATGCGTGACGATGCAGGCGTAATACAAATGAGCTGGATGGCCAGGATGATAGAATATCCATTAAATTCAAATGAGACATGTTATTATCAGCCCCTAAATCTTGTCAAACCTCTTTGAGTCAAAACATCTAATATTAAAATTAAAGAACAGCTTTCAAGAAAAGACTATAAACTATGAGACTTTTTAACCCACAGACTTACAGATTCTACACAAATGCCCAGCATGCATCGCATCACCAAGGTCCTCCTGAATTTCTGGCTTAAAAACGTCTTTATTGTCTATCGTCGGGATTTTTCATTCATATTATTTACAGAAATCTAAGCTCTAACTCAGATAACAGAAAAATACATTCCTAACGTAACACAGATATTTTTCTCTAAAACACAATTATTGGCAACCTGCATTCAATATTTTGCTCCGCCCCCTTTTGCCACGAGAACATCCCTGAGTATCCGTCTGTAGTGTGTGATGAGGTTTGAGAACACATGGAGAAGTTCTGAGACCATTCCTCCATACAGAAACTCTCAGAAGACTCTCAGATACAGAAGTCCAGACTTGCGGACTCTCCTCTGCAGCACATCCCACAAATGTTCTTTTGGGTTTGGGTCAGGTGACTATCCCAGTCACCTGATCTGGTCATCTAGAAAGTCCTGGCGAAGCCGGGTTTCCGTCATTTAGAGACAGCAGTCATAGGAAAAAGAAGACTTTTGTGTTTGATTTGGGCAAACAATTATACTATATAGCAAATGTTTGGCTATGTAAACTAAAGAAAAAGTAAAATTCAAGTGGGTTGAGCAAACTTGTTCCCGACTGCATGAAACGATGGTGTGTAAACTTTGGGAGACAGGAACCGTAATGCAAGATGGTTGTGAGCTGCTGAGCCATGAGCGGTAAACATCTTCTTGAAGTGTGGATTAGCTCGCTGACGGAAGCTCTTGCAGCATTGTGTCGGGGGGGGGGTTTGGAAATAGTCGACCTCTAGCAGCTGCAAAAGAACAAGCTAGGCAAAGCTCTCTACCCGCCGTCCTCTGGTGCGGTAATTGAGCCCACAGAGTCAACAGAGGGATATCCATAGAGCTTGTCTCTAATAGAAACCGACAGAGCAGAGGCTTAAATTAAAATCTCGGGCCTCACTGGGTTACATACATTATGCAGCGGCCTGTAACAGCCCAGGTCCAGGTGGGACCCATCACTTTTCCTCCGTTAAACATTAGCATTTCATTTCGCTCACTGTTTCTCTCAGGAGCCGAAGATTTTCCCCATTTCCCACTAAAATGGTTTCATTTTCCCACATATTTCTGACTTCCAATCATTTATGTCTTTTTTTTCACCCGGTCCTCTTAATTCTTTATCTGTATGCCCATCATTGCCGATATGTGTTTTTTTTTCTCATCTCTGCTAGTTCTAATTTCCCATTGTCCCTCACCATGACGTTCATAAAAACGCTTTAATGTTTCTCAGCAAGAAAAAAAAATGTATGGGGAAATTTTCTCTTTGTAAACGTATTTCTCGTGGGCATGTATTGATTTATTATCCGAGACTCTGAATTTGACCAGAAAACGATGAATCCTTTGGTTTAGCATGTTTTTAAACAAACACAAAAAATGATCCGATTTATAAAATTATTTCATGATGAAGTTTTGTATTTCATGGAAAATCGTTAATTCGACTTACATTAGCTCATTCTTTTGGTGAAGCATGATTTTAGAAGACTTTTTTGGTTGAATGAAGTTACACAGTTATGTTTATTAAGTCCTAACATGCTTTAATATGCCCAAAAAGAAAAATCTAGTTCCTGCTTATGGAATGGGACTTTCTCCATAGCCATGGTTAAAGCTTCCTCCTCCGTTCAACCTTTGACCTGTGGTGTCCACCAGAGCACCGTCCTTGGCCCCTTACTCTTTAGCATATATTTGCTGCCACTGGATCATATTAGATAGTAAGATTTTTCAACCAGAATTAAAGACTCAATGTGAGATCAACAAAGCATTTTGGCAGGAAATTAAAGGGTTAAAAGGTGGTATATAAAAATACATATATATATATATATATATATATATATATATATATATATATATATATATATATTCAGAAAATATATTCAGAATCTGTACTTGATCCAACACTGAAAATATTCCACAAGTTAAAATCCTGTATCCTGTATCCTGAATTTTCAGCAAACTGTGCTTGAGGTATCGAAGTAAAAGTATTCATTGTGGAGTGAAAACAGTGTTGTACTACACGACAAAAGATTTTTATTCCTACTTTTGTACTGTGTAGTCCAATGTTACTGCTGTAGATGTTAATGGTTTAGGTATTTTCACTACTCTATGTGAAGTTGAGTAGTTTAGATTGATGAGGTCATCACAGCGTTGCTGACCTGTCAGAACCACTTATCTCTTAATACTCCCATTTTTTTTATTACTGGCGAGTTTTGACTAGTCTCAACATCTTAATGAGGTGAGAGATGCCTGCTGGTCCTTGAAGGGTTCACTCTTGTCCCAAGTCTTCTCCTTGGAGTCTCAGAACCTTAGAAACAGCTTTGGAATCCTTCAAAGACTGGTGTGATTCAATCACCTTCTGGAATTTCTTTTGATTTTGGCATAGTGTGCTACTGCTGAGAAGTAGGAGCCAACTTCCTGCTCCTGAAGATGGTCTATTGAAGTGATGATTTGACTGAACAGGGCTGGTAAGGATCAGGTTCGGATGAGTCTAGTCTGTTCTGTGCGTCGTGACAAACCTTGTCTATCTCGGTGAAGGAGAAACACCCTCTTTTTGTTTTATCAGACTCATTTCCCACCAACTGCTCCAGTCATAAATCTTCTTTAATTACAAAACCAATCCCTAAAAGGAGACAAGCAGGGAACGGAGGAAGTTCTGTTATTGGTTTGAGTGATGATCTCCCTTGTGTGTTTCAGTGCTTTTGTCCCTGCCTCTATAGTTTCACAGATGTGCCATATATTTCACATAGTACTCTGCATATTAACATTACATTATGCTAAGTGCTATAAATTCTCAATATGGTATTAAATAAGAAATCCAATATGATTTTAAGGCTCTTGATTAAACAAGCAGACCGGTTGTCTTTTTCCTGCCGTTTCAGCTATCGTCTGCTGTTAGCAGATCGTATCTGATCTCGCCTGCCAGTAAATTAAAGCCCAGGACCGGCTTGAAAAGAGAGGCTCCATTTGACGTGTTAGTGTTCCAGAGTTAGTCATTTGAAAATGGGAACGAGGACAAAGAAACGTATATTTATGCCTGGAAGGATCACTGGATGTTTGACAAGGACGGAAACATTCTGTGTTTGTGCAGTTTAAGGATTTTAGGAGCTTCATACAGCAACCGGCCCACTCCGACCCCGAGGAGCCAAATGTTTGACTGGAATCAATCCGGAAAGACACAAACTCCAACCTTCATGTATAAAGTGTCCTACAAGTGAAAATGAAAATAAAAAACATGCCTGACATTAATCCACACGCTTCGGGAAAGTTTTGAGTTTATTGTAGCCAGGGATTTTATGGGATGGACATTTCTGCTTCCGCTACAGATCGGGCCATCATTTCTCAACCTTTGGTCCGATTTAGTCCAAACTTGGCGTTTGAGTCGACTCGAGGAGGTCTATCTTGTATAGATCAGATTTCACTCTGATAGCTAACGCTGTAAAAGTAATTAATTTTACCGTTAATAAATAGTCACCATGTATAAAACATTACACAAAACATTTAAAAAAACAATATAATGTAAACCTGTTTACCGTAATTGTTCGTTACATAAAAATTTCAGTAAATAACAACTTTTTCTTGAACAGAATATCAACAGTAAAAGACGGTATGTTTGAAAAACAGTATCAATGTAACAGATTGAATAATTGTAAATGAAGAAACACTAAAAAAAACTGATCATTTCTGTTCAGAATATGTGAAAAACACATTTTTTGAATGCATTTTTATTCATCCCAATAAGTCTTTTTTTTTGGGGGGGGGGGTATGCCAGTAAACAATGTAATAAAACATACAAAACAAAAACAACAAACAACGTAACTCAGTCAACTAATTAGCACATGTAGGGCAGTATGCAAGGGCACAGCTTCTGCAGATATATTCTTACAACACAGTTTGTTATATGTTATTATGTATGTTACATGTTGATCATGAGAGCCTGTATGTTCCTGCACCTGCTGTCCCGCACTTTTTACCCTCTGTAGGGTTTGAAACTGCACACATACACACAAGGCGGCAATATCGTTCGATTTCAATCAGGAGAGCCTGTCTGTTCCCGTATTTCTAGACACTCTCATCTATAGTGCCACCCCCTTGGGTCAGATCCGGTCACAGGCAGTGCTCTCTGCTGGAGAAGATCACAAGTCTTGTCATGTTTATGTCTGCTACTGATTGACATAGACAGAACTTAAGCATTCTCACATTATTGTTGGTGCGTATCTGACTCTGTGACTGTGATTTCACATTTGACTATTGGGTAATTTTTACCCGAAGACAATATTGTAACCTTTTTTGTCCAGCTTGCATGGAAATATGAATAAAGGCAACATTTCACTTTTTCTAATGTTGACGTCAATCTAGGAAAAGTCTTCAAATTTCAAGTTGAAAAACTATCATTTGGTTTTTTTTGTTCTGTGCTGTTAAACACAGATGGTTTTAAACCCAGTGGCGGATCATTTTGACTCGAGGACAACGGGTCAAAATGATGAACCATCCGTATTTGCATAAGCTTGCTGTCAATGGACAGGTAAGACCTAAAATATTTTATTTTCAGTGTCAGTTACATTTCACCTATTACTTTGTGTGAGTAATTTGTGATTCAACACAAAATATACCAATATTTTTCTCGTTTCAGATAAAAAAGCTCTAAAATCATTATATTACAGTAACACCGCGAGACAAACAATCAAAGAAGTTACTCAGAAACCCTTTGATTACTGCTGCATCAAATTTTATACAAATACCACAGAAATACATGTTATGTCCACCAGGGGGCAGTATTATGCACATACTGCAATATTTGGCTATGCCTTAAACAAAAGTTACTTTTAGACATCAATATTTTTTTTCTGTTTTTGTTTTTGTTTGTTTTCTTATTTTATTTATTCATCTATTTATTTATTTTTCTAACAAAAAAGAGATATTAGCATTTTTCCCATAAGAAAAAAACAGCATAGCTAGCTAGAAGTCCGATCATGGGTTTATTAGGTAAAACAGTTCAGTTACATTTCCCGTAAACAAGTCTATACTACTCAAAAAGTTCCGAATTTGAAGAACCCAAACGGTTGCAAAAAGTTAATCTCGCTCGACATTTTCTAGTTAATATAAATTCCAAACACATTTGAATTTTTTCACTCCTGGTTTTAATTCGTTAACTTGAGCATTGGGGCTTACATCCGCCCTCATTATTCTTGTATAATAACGGCGCTGAGGGTCTGGCTGGGATTTAAACTGGATGAACTGATGCAGAAAAGCCTCCTCCTTCAATCGCAGGGTTTACAGATTTAAAAACACAAACATGTAATGTCGCTCCAATTCTCCTCTCAGCAGATCTTGGGCCGCCTCTGAGCTCGTCATTAGATTCCACACCCAGAGCCTCAACCATTCAGCTATCACGGCTCTTCTCCTCCGCTGCTCCATCTCCATCCCGTCTGACTCTCTCTCTATTAGTCCCTCTATCCAGTCTCCTCGCCTCTCATATTTCAATTTCCCTGCTGTCTCCTTTTTTTTTTTTTTTTTTTACTATCCCTGCATTTAATTTGGTTCTTCAGTGTCACACCTCCCTGCGTTTTCCAATTCTGGCTATCCTATTCTATCACGGAGGGTCTTTCCTCTCTATTCTCGATTCTATCAGACGCTTGGCAGAGAGCAGACAAAGGCTTTGGAGATTTGTCTCATGCTGGTTTGCATTTCTAAGACCACACATAAACAAGTTTTCACCTATTTTCTACTCAATTACTTGTGGCGGGAGATCTCGCATGCATTTCCCAAAACCTTTCTGGAGGTTTGTTGTTTGGTTTTGGTTTGTTTGTCTGGTGGGTCCCGATTATGAAACAGATGAATCTGAAAGGAAAACTTTGCACTGCTGATGAAGCGACGGAGCGGTAACATTTGAAATCATATATTATGTTTGAAGTTGTTATATTTTGATGTGGTCGAAAAGTCGGGGATATTATGGAATCATCGTCGCCGCGGCCGCAGATCTTTTGTGTTTGCGCAATAACTCAAAAATGATTTCATGGATCGTTTTCCAATTTTCATACCTACGTAGACATTAGTGCGAGGAACAACTGGAATGATTTTGGGAAGGCTCAGTTGTATATGTCTGACACTAGAGGGAGGTTGATCTCCAAATGTTGTCGGGCCATAATTTCTCAACCATTGGTCCGATTTAGTCCAAATTTTGTACAAACGTTAGGCTCATCCTTAGAAGAGATGCTACGGAGCCTGGGAGGAGATAGAGATGAGAAAAATCATTCAAAACGCCAAATAATAATTAGGATTCGTAAGTTCCACACGTTGTTTGGCAAATAGAACTCACGCTATACTCAGGGAGTTGCTTACATTTAATGTGGAAGACACCTGGAGGTTGTTCATGCACCTGACTGTTTTCTGAGGTGCAACTGATCCTGGCTGCAGAAACAGATATTAGGAGCAACAATAATTTTACTGTTTTAGTATGGCATAAAAAAAAAAACACAGGCACCAAGGCTTATTTAAATTTCCCTTTTTGTTGATATTGTTAATCAAAAATAGAATGATTTTTAGGTGTAACTTGTTGATGCCTGTGATAAAAAACTTTTCTTGTTCAGCCTTCAATGTGGACTCAACTTTTGATTTTGGCCCCCTCTGTGATTGAGTTTGACACCACTGCCTTTTTGTGAGGAAGAAGTGGATTGATTTGAGAAAAAAACTATATAAAATACTAAACGGTTGAGCAGGAATTTTTTTTGAGTCACTATTTCTTATGAAAAATGTTACTGAGGCTTTTTATATTATGACCCAGTGACAGCATGAATGTGCTGAAGAGTAAGGGGCCGAGGGCAGAGACCTGTGGGACACCAAAGTTTAGAGGGGCCACCGATGACGATGCATTAACCATGGCTATTGGGAAAGTCTTAATTGTTAGAAGAATTTTGACATATTATCAGATATTAGGACGCTCTAAACAGAATCATTTAATTTCATACAACCCCAAAAAAGTCTAATAAAGGTCAAATAGTTTTCTAAAAACATGCTTTACCAGAAGGCTGAGATAATCTAGTAAAGAATTGACTATTTACAATGAAATAAAAAAATTTCATGCCGACATAATATTATAAAAATATAAGATTTTTGTTTTCGATTTAAAAAAATGCTTTATCAAACAATTTGCCATTTTATGGTAAATTTAAAGAGTCTTGCCGTAAAGAAATGAAAAATGTAAATAAATGATTTTTCCATATTCTTTTTTTAGAATATAACAGCAAGGGTATATCCCTGAAAAGTCCCCAATCCCCTTCGTTGTACAAGCAATCCCCCTGGTTGAAGTTACTATGGAAGTTATGTCCACAGTATTTTTCATAACAAAGCTCCCCTAGTGAGTCAAATATGGACTTTTAGTTTAAATTGGATGTATACATAATAGATCTCTAAGAGTCGATTCGTAGGCGCCAAAGTGCGACTAAATCGGAGCAAGGATTGAGAAATTATGGCTCGAAAACTTTTGGGTATAAAGCTCCCCCTAGTCTGAGAAATATTAATGTGTATAGACATTAAGGGATTCAAATGTTAGCCGTGTAAATTATGTTTAATTTTTGGATGAGGCCTGAGTGAATTAAGTTGTCATTGGTGGATGTTTCAGCTCTGCTGCGTGAAAATCTAATTTATCACATTTAGGAGAGTCTCAGTGTGATTGAGACAAAGAGAGATTCGTTTTCAGTCACAATTAAATCTACATTTCTATAAGTCCCATTTTAAAAAAGTAAGATTCTAATTTAAAAGTGTTTTTATTATCACATCCCTCCTGTGCAGAGAAAGGAGGGTGCTGTCATGAACCGTCTGAGTGATGTAGAAGTGAGGAGAAGTCTGTTTTGGATTCCAAATCCTTTCCTGAAAGGATTATAACCGTGAATAGATTCCAGGTTTAATTTCATTCTGCCCTGCGGCGTCCTCTCCTCTCATTTCTCACATAGCAGCAGCAGAAATGAATATGCGAATGCAGTGGATGTCTTATAATGTGTATGATGAATATGGTTGGTATTTATCTGGCCAGAGGCGTCTGAGAGGAGTTGATGGCATTCGGATCCGGGTCGGTTTGAAACAAGATGAAGAGCTGCTTTAACCCACATTAATGGAACAATTTAATTTGTCCTCTTCTGGATCTACCATGACTGTGTAAATTTTAAACGTTATCTTCCATCCACCCATAAATACATTTTCTTACGCTTATCTGGGTTTGGGTCGTGGTGGCAGCAGGCCCAGAAGGTTATTCCAGATGTCCCCCTCCACATCAACTCTCTCCAGCTCTCTCCGGCTCCAGATATATAGTTCCTCCAGTGAGTTCTGGGTCTACCTGCGGATCTATTAACCGGGTCCTGGAGGCAGCCCCATCAGATGATGAACCACCTCAACTGGCTTTGTTAGCTCCATTTGAATGTCCAAAGTCTGAACAATATTCCTGCGGTCCAAAGTCTGAACAATATTCCTGCGATCCAAAGTCTGAACAATATTCCTGCGGTTGAGCTCAGCCATCCTACGAAAGAAGCTCGTCTCAGCCGCTTTCAACCTTGACCTCATGTCCTTGACCCCGGTGCTCATGACCGTACGTGAGGTCTGGAATGTAGACGGACCGGTAACTTCAGGGTCAACTCTTTCTTCACCGCAACGGACCAATAGAACACCTGCATTACAGCCGATGCGGCGGCGAACCGCCTGATGATCCATTCTCCCATCACTTGAGAACGAGACACTGAGATACTGGAACTGCTTTTAATCGAACCCAAAATCGTAATGGATTCAGAAATTTTACGACGTGTTTTGGAATTGAGATCGTACAACCCGTGTCTAACTGACGTGTTTTTGTTTCTCTACAGATTGCAGGGACGATGTACAACACGGGGAAGCACGTGTCCCTGCGGCCTGATAAAGCCCACCTGGTGAACATCTCCGGGGGCCCACTTAGTTACAGCTACAGGCTGGAAGAGGTCCGACTGCATTTTGGGAGCGAAGACTCCACGGGTTCAGAGCACCTCCTCAACGGACAGGGGTTTCCTGGAGAGGTAAGCGCTAGCGGTCCATGGAACAGTGTGTGCTAACAGGCTAATTAGATAGTTCACACTACGATTAACAGCATCAGGGTTTTTCTTATCTCAGATGAACCCAAATATTCACCTATGCGGAGCAGAAAAGGTAAACACACCACATTCATCTCTCTCTCTCTCATTCATAACAATCGGATGTCCTGCTCAGCTGTTTGGTTGAGCTCATGTCGAGTCTCTATTTCATATTCAAAAATGTGGCTGTTAATTTAATATGACTTGGCGGCAGCATTTGTATGCTAAAGAGTATGGGGCCAAGTATAGAGCCCTGGGGGGCACCATAGGTCAGCCACTGAGGGAATGACATTAACAACGGCTTTTGAGGGGCTTTTTTTGTCATATCATAGCATGAAGGCAAATGTCTGTAACCAGGGCAACGTGGCAATTCCCAATGTGAATACTGTATGCAATAGGGGCGACGGTGGCTCAGTTGGTAGAGCAGTTGTCCACTTATCATAAAGGTCAGTAGTAGTAGTTCGATCCCCGGCCAGTGTAGTCCACTTGTTGAAGAGTTTTTGAGCAAGATACTGAACCCCAGGCTTCTCCCAATGGCCGTCCCATTGGTGCGTGAATGGTTACTGCTCCATGTGGAGCCTTGCATGGCAGCCTCTATCATCACTATGTGAATGTTTGTGTGAATGGGTGAATGCTGACTCATGTTGTAAAAGCACTTTGAGTAGTAAAGCAGACAAGCAGACTATAAAAGCGTTGTATGAGTACAGTCCAGTTGATAGTTACATGCCACAAAGAAATAACTACTACTACTACTAGACAATAATTCACATTTATTGTACTTTTATGGTACTTCAGTCAGACAACTCACGATATTATCGTTGATTATTGTGGCAAAACATGCCCTTTGGCGTCTAGGTCCCGACCTCATCACTCCCAAAAGCAGAGGGGAGAAATGAGAAATTTTGCAGTTTATATTTACCGCCAAATTTGGAGGGTGTGATTGGATAAAGGATTGTGGAGGGTGCGGCATGTCATGTGGAAAGCAGAGAAGCTAAACTTGACTGCCTGAACTAGCTCTGAGGCGTCGCTCTATTTACTTCGATCCTACTCTGATTACTATCGCTACTACTACGACTAGATGCCTCAGGAATTCCTACAGTGAAACAGTCCGGGTTCGTACAGTGAAACAGTCCAGTGTTGAAGTGTTTTCTTCTGCAGGTGAGAATCATCTGTGCTCGGTCTGAATCAGACACTCCTTCAGCACCTGGAGGAATATTACACCTGTTCTAAACACCAGCCTCAGATTACTTGCGGCAGAACAAATAAAAATCCTTCAAAACCGATTAAAAGGAGACAAAGAAAAGATTTTTGGACACAACTATTAACGAGTCATGCGTGGTTGATCATTGAAAACCTTCAATCGACACATCAATCCGTAAGCTTCAGATATGCAGCAGATCTTAGTCCCAGATTCTGGTGGTGTATTTGTGAGCCTGAGGAGCAGCGTGGAGCTTTCACTGTGGACAACTCTGAGTTAGTGAGCATCAGTCCCAGAGGTCGGGTGATTCCTGCCTCCCTCTTCCTTCCTCTCTCTCGCTCTCCCTCCAGTCACGGACCCACAGTGAGTAATTTCATCAGCCATCATTACCGCCGCCTACCTCTGCAGGGAGGCTGAGAAGTGGAAATAAAGATAAATCCAATTTTCAGTCCAAAAAGTTTGAGACATTCAACTCTGAGCACCCCTCCCTGACTTTTTACTCCTCCTGCAGCTCCCTCCTCTCACTTCCTGGCTGTGGGTCTGCTCCTTCCCTCACGGACGCTCTGAAAAGCTCTGCAACCCGTTCTCCACTCCGGGTGAATTCTATCGAACTGAGCCCATGTGTGCCCGGCGGTATCAGAGCCGTCAGTCCGTTTGAGACGTTCCCTTGTTTTTCACTCCACATCACGAGAGGAGGGAATTAACTTCGGCGGATTGTCTGGCATAAATGTAAATGAGCGGATGAAATATCTAACGTGTTCCTGTCTCTCCATCCTCGTGTCTCCGCTGCAGGTGCAGCTCATCCATTATAACCACGATCTGTACACCAACTACTCCGAGGCAGCGAGGAGCCCGCACGGCATCGCCGTGGTCTCCATCTTCATCAAGGTCAGGGAGGACAGTCGGACACAAAGCTCAAAACATACGGCAGCATAGAGACAGAATATCTCACTCTGTGATCACACTGGTATGAGGATCACAGTAGTAATAGATTACTGTTTGAGTTCAAAGAAACATCTGGACATTTTGAAAAATGTCAATCAAAACAAATTGCAATGATTTACAATGAGACAGTTACCCATGGGCACTAACACCCCCCTCATACCATCCCATAAATGACAGTTACCCATGGGCACTAACACCCCTTCATACCATCCCATAAATGACAGTTACCCATGGGCACTAACACCCCCTCATTCCATCCCATAAATGAAAGTTACCCATGGGCACTAACACCCCCTCATTCCATCCCATAAATGAAAGTTACCCATGGGCACTAACACCCCCTCATACCATTCCATAAATTACAGTTACCCATGGGCACTAACACCCCGTCATACCATCCCATAAATGACAGATAACCATGGGCACTAACAAACCCTCATACCATCACAGATGTGGCAGTTACCCATGGGCACTAACACCTCCTCATCCCATCCCATAAATGAAAGTTACCCATGGGCACTAACACCCTCTCACACCATCCCATAAATGACAGATACCCATGGGCACTAACACCCCCTCATACCATCACAGATGCGGCAGCTAACCTCTACCTCTGGAACGGACCAGTGAGGTGTTTTTGAGCGTTCCACAAGATCCCCAGTCTTATGTTGACCCGTCGTAACTACTTCAGAGACGTGTTGTTAATTAAAATTCAAATGAAGCATAGAGTTATTAAAGTTAATGAAAGTTGTTGAGGTGAAACTTTAGATATTTTGTTAATGTTCTGTTTTTAATGAATTTTTAAAGAAGATAAGGAAGTAATAACTGTTTAATTAATGTTTTCGTGACGACCAAACTTTTTGGGAATCTGGGTCATATGTAAAAATGTTAAGGCATTCTGTGTGTGTGTGTGTGTGTTTCTGTGTGTGTGAGGATGTGTGTCTATCTGTTTGCGTGTGCGTGCGAGTGTGTGTGTTTGCGTGTGTGTGCGTGTGTGTACGTGTGTATATATGTGTTTGAGTGTGTGTATGTATATAAGTGTGTACTTGTGTATGTGTGTATGCGCGTGTATGTGTGTGTGTGAGGGTGTGTGTGTCTGTGCTTGCGTTTGTGTGTTTGTGTGTTTACGTAGTGTGTATTTGTGTGCGTGTGTGTAACTGTGTGTGTACCTGTGTTGTTGTTTGTGTGTGTGTGTGTGAGGGGGTGTGTGTCTGTACGTGCATGTGTGTGTGTGTTTGTGTATCAGTGTGTGTGTACGTGTGTGTGTACGTAGTGCGTACGTGTGTTTTTGTATGTGTTTGTATATATTTGTGTACGTGTGTTTGTGTTCTTGTGTATTGTGTGATGTATTTTGAACCCCCTTCTCTGGTTTGTCGTCTCTCAGCTCTCTGAATACTCCAATTCCTTCCTCAACCGCATGCTCAATAGAGACACCATCACCAGAATCAACTACCGACGTAAGATTCACACACACACCAGACACACACTCACACACCCACACACACATTTAATAATTGAGTCATGCCCATACAGGGTGGCTGCGGTAAAGAAGTACACACACCAAATCCTGGACCAGTGACACCAGAGATCTCCACAGCAGAGCAGTTCTCAGAAGTTTAGGCAGAACCATCTCTTCCATAGTTCACAGGTTCCAGTGAAGGTCCGGTCAAAACAACATTCCTGAAATCCTCCCATGACTGACCACTACCACGGCGGAACTTCACCTTAGTTCGCGTGAAATCTGAACAGCATTCTGGTGCCTTAATATCAGGCGGTGACGTCTTCTACACTGTGATGATGAAGATGATGTGTCAACAAAATATGTGATTCCAGCGATGATGTCGTGATTTACAGGAATGTTCAGAGAAGAGCAGAGCTGACGTGGGTCACATCAAGAACAAACACTGATTTGGACTCCTCAGTTTGAAGAATCCCCCCACATGATTAAATTACTTTCTGCAGCAGTAAGCAATTTTGTTGGGCCAACTTAATTAATTTGGGTTGGATAAACTAAGTTTGGCAGCTTCACTGCAAAGTTGCTTGAACCAGGTTTATTAAACAAAGTTGGGCCTGTTGCATGTATCTAAGGTAAATTGAACCTTATACATTGAGCTGTAGCGAATCCAAGTTTTTAACTTCAATCAACCTGATAAGAAAAAGTTGGACCTAATCCACGTAATTAAAATAAAAACAATTATAAAGGAATCCAAGTGGAAGTTAGACCAATGTTATAGCTGTCATAGTTTTATTGTTTTACTGAGTCTGTTGTTTCCTCAGAGCGTTTTGGGAAATGTATGATTATGTTTCGTGAGTTTAGTTCCTGTTTTATAATCCCATTATGTATTTGCTTTAGCCTGGTGGGTGGCTGAGAATGGTTATGGGTGGCTTGTGATGGTGGGTAATTGTTTTTACATTGTTTTATGGTACATCCTGTTTTTATAGTTCTTCCTGTTTTCATAGTTCTTATTGTCTGTCTTGTATGTGGATGGGGGTGGTTGGTGGTAGGGGGCGAAGGGGAAATGGTTTTTATAGTGTAAAGCATTTCTTTTGCAGATTACAATTCCTCGCCACTGCCACCACCGCTGGGTCCACTGCAGATCCTTGGTTTTCATATGATAACTCAAAAACTATTACATGGATCATTTCAAAATCATAAAATATCATACCCACATAGATGGATTGATGGATTTATTTTGGAAAGGTTGTTTGTATATTTCGACTAGATTTATCTCCAAAATTGTTGTTCCGATTTAGTCCAGATTTGGTGCATAGGAATCGACTTCAGGAGATTTGTCTCGTAAACATTGCTATTTACTCTAATTGTTCATACTTTGGACACCAGGGCGAGCTGGATCTTACAAAAAAACATTGTTTTCCAGACATAATTCAAAAAAAATTTCATGGTTCATTTTGAAATTTGAAACTCAAGTAGACCTTAGTGTGAGGAAGAACTGGATTGATTTTGAGAACGGTCGCTTTTATGTTTCCGACAATAGGGGGAGCTTTTTAGTAATTACTTGATTTATTCCAAATTTGGTGCAAAAGAATGGACTCGGGGAGATCTTTATTGCGTATACTGTATACTATATCTTACTCAAATAGTTCATATTTTACCCACCAGGGGGAGGGGGTTTTTTGACAAAAAAAGAGCTCAATCAGGGGTATTGCTTGTACAATGCTGGGGATTTGGGTCTTTGGGGATACACCCTTGCTGTCGTGAACGACAGCGTACGTCTAGTTCATTTACAAACCTTCTTTGATGTTGTTAAAAGTAGAAGATATAAAGATACGTGCTTCTCCCTGGACAAAAATGCTATAAACAAGCAATGAGGATCTTATAGCTTAAACTACTCTACAATATAAAGTAATCCGATTACCTAAACCTTCAGCATCTACAGCAATAACATGGATATGTATATAAATGCAGCAGGAATGTTAATATAAAAACATCCTTTATAATATAAAACACAGCGAAAGAATACTTCACTGCAAACTGAGTACTTTTACTTACTTTAAATACATTTTGCCGTTAATTCATTTGCACTTTAACTTAAGGAAGCTTTTGATTGGACAACTTTTAATCAAGGATCTAAAGACTTGATCCACTTTTAAACAACCAACATCACCATCATTAATCTGCAGACGTTGGTTTTCCCTTTAAAGTTTATCTTGTTAAAGAATAAATTAGCTGCTCTCAATGGTTGTAATGGATTTGCTGTGACGCAGACAGTTGTCTGGACGGTCTCCGGCGCAAACAGCGGAATAACCGGCGCCATAATGGACAGCGATGATGTGTGCAGCGGCGTGCTCATTTTGTGGCGTCTGCGTGTCGTTCTCAAATGATTGGATCCAGATAAAGGCGTCGGATGTCGGAACATAATGCACTCGTGCCATCAAAGGCTGCGTGTTCATCGACACGTCCGTGCTGCTGCCTTCAGACGCCGACGAGCCTTAATGAACGGAGAGCGAGGCTTTTCAGACGCTTCACTGGAGATACCGTCGCTCGCTGCCTCGTTATGAAATTGGCTGGCGGAGTTCAGATATTATTTTGATTAGAGTTTATGGAGGAGACTCGAACGGAATGAGGGCAGTGCATCTCCTGCTGAGGGCGGGATACGTACACAGGAAAACTTCTCATTGTAGACAAATCACATATAATTGATCAGTTTATCCTCTGCCCTCATTAGAAGCCAGACAAACTAGTTTGTGAGCTAATATCTCGTGTTTTGTCCTGAAAAGATCTGGGGTTGAGTTTTTATCGCAAACCTCATCGTTCACTTGAGCTCCGTTTGTTGTTTTTTACTTTTGCTCGGATCAGATTTGATCACATGATTAACCCGTTAATGTCCTGCCCAACTGTTTCGTTAAGCACATTTTGAGTCTCTACTTCTTAGATTGTAAAATATGTGCCACTTAAATAAACCGGTTTAAAATATGACCGGGTGGCAGCGTGTTTATGCTGAAGAGTAGGGGGCCAATGACGGAGCCCTGGGGGACACCACCTGTTAAAGGGGGCCGCAGAGGAGGAGGCATTAACCATGGCTACTGAGAAAGTCCATTTCAATTGGCAAATTAGATCATGTTCGGCTTTACTGAACAGAATTAGTGTAACTTAATACAACCAGAACCATCTAATAAGGGTTAAATAGTTCTCTAAAAACATGCTTTACCAAAATGTTAATTAGAATTGACTTTTCATGAATTCATCTTATCATGAAGTTATGATTTTCTTTTTCTTGTTTTTTACCGTTTGAAAACTTTTTTGTCAAAACAATTTGTCATTTTATGGTAGATTTAAAGTGTCTAGGATATTAGATTAATGAATGCCCCAAAGAAATTAAATATGCATAGAATCATCATTTTGGCCGTTTTTGTACTCGAGGACATGACAAGGTTAATATCATAATTACAAGTGACCTTCATCTGCTTCTAATCTGAGCATATCTTTCCAAAATACAATAAGGCAAGGATTGTCACCAGCTTTACCATCCATCCATTCACTCATCCGCTTTCTTTTCTCCTTCCTGTCCTTCAATTCTCTGGACTCGGGTCAGATGTCAGCGGGTCAAGGAGGGTCATCCAGACCCTGAGAGTACCTAGCGGTACTCTCAAACTCATCTTGAGGAAATTCCATGAGAAAAACAATCCCCTCAGCTTGTTTTTTAAAAACTCCTAAAAAAAACTGATGGGAGCGAGGGAGTAGGTCCATAGTGTTGGCGTATTTGAGTTGGGTCCGTGGTTCAGTGAGCAGGTTGGGTAACCTGAGGTCCAGTCATTTTGCTTTGCATGGGGCCTGGCCCACTTTGGGGCAAGAGAGGCTCAAGTTACCTTTAATCTTTGAGCCCCTGTGCCTCCTTGTCTCTTGAAGTGTGACATGGTCCCATGGGAGCCAGCCCTCGGTGGTCCTTGGGGGGTGTGGGCTGGTCTTGAAGGGGGGATTGGGTGAGTTAATTTGGGAGATCCGTCACAGGTCTGATCCTGGTTACTGAGATCAGGATGTGATGTTTACCTGCACAAACACAAGGATGGAATACTCCAAGATCCAGATAAGAACCAGGATACTGGTGTGCATGTCAACCCATTAACCGCTTATCCTGCTTAGGGTCGTGGAGGGCTGGAGCCTATCACAGCTGACATTGGGCGAGAGGCAGGTACACCCTGGACTGGTTGCCAGTTCATCACGTTTAGACCAACAACGGTTCACAAGTTTAGTCTCAGCAATCCCCTGGTACCTGAATGTGGACTGTTGGAGGAAGCTGGAGCCTCCGGAGGGAATCCACAAACACAGGGAGAACATGCAAACCCCAAACAGAAAGATTCCAGAGCCAGTGGTGGATTTTATCCTTCTTGCTTTGAGGCAACTGTGCAATCCACTGCACCACCCCCACCCCCACCCCCCCACCCCTACCCCCACACCTCCTGCAATCACGAATTCAGTAATAGTCATACTAATATGAGAAGCACCCATTGTGTGGGAGGGGAAGTATTTCATGCTTGTTACCCATAACTGGTGGTTTCATTTACATTTTGCTCTGCATACTGTAAAACAACTACTGACATGTTTTCTCGCGCTCCTTCAGCGAGATGGATTTCTGATTTTCATACAAATTAGTACTGCATTGCAAAAAAATGTTTTCCAACCTCTGCTGTGAATATGCATGACCCTCTGGAGGATTCCTCCCTGCTAATTGGGCTAACATAACAAGGCTGCAAAACCACTCACACACACGCACACACACACATGCATACTTATATTACGTCTCTAGAGAGGTTCACCAACTTAAAACAAGCCGTAAGTCTGTTGAAAACGTCAGTTTGTCCAAAAATGTCTCTGTAATGTGGGAACAGCTTTTTAGTTTTAATGAGTACAAAAACTCTGACTCTGCGCCAACGTTTTTATATTTCTACTCAGGAAAAGGATTCCTTATAATTAGTCCAAATTTAATAGATTTGTAGCCCGATTCAGTTTCATAAGCAACTGCACACACATTCACAAAAACACACACATTCACAAAGACATACACAAACACACTCACACACATACACACAAAAACACATACACACGCACATACCACACGTACACACAAACACACTCATGTACACGCGCTCACCCACACACACATACACATGTATACACTCACACATGTAAACGCAGACAACCCCACACCCAAACACACACACATACAGACAAACACACTCACACACAAACACACACACGCATGTATACACTCACACATGTACACGCAGACACACCCACACCCAAACAAACACACATACATACACGTACACACACACATACACGCGTGTACACACAGACCCACAAACATACACACACACTCGAGCCAGACAGTCATACACACAAACACACACATACACATATGTACACTTACACATGTACGTACACACATACACACACATGTACACATACACACACACATGTAACCAGACAGACATACACACATATTTACACTCACACACATGTAACCAGACAGACATACACACAAACCCACACATACACATATGCACACACACACATGTACGCACACACATACACACACATTTGCACCCTGACACACAGGATTCATCATTCGTCTCTTCTCTACTCATCGATGATTTAAAGTTAAATCTGGCCTGATTGAAATACTGAAGATGACCTTCAAATAGCTCCACCCCTATCAGGTGCATAACTTCGGTGTCTCTGGACAGATCAGACCTAAAATAGTTTATTTTTTGTGTCAGTAACATTGTACCTGGTTCTATGTGAAAGAAATATGTGATTAAACACATAAAATACTCATAAATCACAGCAGCAGCATGAAACAAAACAATCAGTGAAATCACTCAGAAACTCTTTGATAACTGCTGCATTGAATCTGATATATAAAACCCAAAAAGCTCATATTATTCTACACGGTTCTGTGGGACCCAGACGACTCTCCATTGGGACCAGTTGGATAGACAATGGACCCAAAATGTGCGTAAAATTTGATCCCAAAGAGGGATTTTGGCCGAAGAGTACCAAAAATGTTTTACGCACATATTACAACCTTTGACTGTGATATAACTCAGTGTTTGCATTTAAATCTAGAATTGTTCACGATGACATAATTAATGAAGCCCATTAATTTGGGCGTTTCTGGGTAGAATAAGTTTAATGAGTCTGATCATTCCAAACTTTGACTCTGCTCGCTCTCTCTCCCCCTCCAGATGATGCCTTCTTGTTGATGGGCCTGAACATAGCCGACCTTTACCCTGACACCACACACTACATCACCTACGAGGGCTCCATAACCGTGCCGCCCTGCTACGAGACGTCCACGTGGATTCTCATCAACAAGCCGGTCTACGTAACGCAGATGCAGGTGTGGAGGGTGGAGGGTCAGTCAGTGAGACAAGGAGAAGAACTCCATCTCTCACTGGGGCTGGAATGTCATTCCTTCAATCAATCAAACTGTGTTTATATATTACTTTTCATGCATCAAAATGTTACACAAAGTACTTCAACATGATAAAAAACAATTAACCCAGAGCCCACCATCCACACACAAAGCAAAAATCCACCAAAAGCGGAGCAAAGAGGGAATTATAAAAACAGGATATACAATAAAAACAGTGCCCCCACCCAACCAACCACCGTTCCCATCCACACACATCAGCAATCAACTACAAAATTGAACTTAAAAACAGGAACTGACATGAGTAAATGCAGTGAATCTATCAAACTATAAAATATCTACTATAAAAAAACAAAATAATAAGACTAAAATCCAAAACCATGAAATAATAATAAAATAAAAACTGACTAAATTGTTGAACTATGAAACATAAAATAATGGTAATAATAATAAAAAATAAAAACAGAATGAAATGTAGATGAATAATTAACTAGTGAAAAAGTAAATAATTAAACCAATTTAAGGCCTAAGTAAAAAAAGTTTTTCAAATTTTCAAATCTTTTCAAAAAGATCTGCATTTCTCCACTGTCCTCAAGTTTTCAGGTCTTCAGGTCTTCAGGTCTTCAGGTCTTCTGTTCCACAGACGAGGACCTCGGGAGGAAGAGAAAGCTTCACTGTTGTTTTTGTTCTGACTTTGGCAATAATTAATGAATAATTAAAAGACCGGTAGAAAAAGACCGGAGGGTTTTAGAAGTTTCATAGGATAAAAGCAAACCTTATTTTTTCGCCCAGAGCTCGTGGAACTTTGACTTGCAAATTACGCCCTGATGGAAAGTATCGGAGACTTTCCCCGCAGCCGTTCACAGAAGAGAGGCTGCAGCGTAACAAAGATGTGTTGAACTGCAGCACAGAAAAAACACAAAAAGCTTTTTATGGGCTTCAATTAATTCCTTCAGTATTTTCAACAAAAGCTCTCACACCGAAGACAGCTGGGATAGGCTCCGTCCCCGTGACCCTGAATAGGATAAGCACTTACGGATAATGAATGAAAGAATGGATGGACGAACAAACGAAAGATGAATGAATGGATGCATGGATGGATGAATTTAAGAATGAAAGAAAGAATGGATGGAGGATGAATGAATGAATGAATGGATGGATGGATGGATGAATGGATGGATGGATGAACGAACAACGGATGAATGGATAGATTGATGAATGAATGAATACATGGATAAATGAATGAATGAATGAATGAATGAATCGATAGATGGATGATGAATGGATGGATGGATGGATGGATGGATGGATGGATGAATGAACAACGGATGAATGGATGGATTGATGAATGAATGAATGGATACATGGATAAATGAATGAATGATGAATGAGTGAATGGATGAATGGACGAACAACAGATGAATGGATGGATGAATGAAAGAATGGATGGATGAATGGACGAACAACGGATGAATGGATGGATGGATGAATGAAAGATGAATGCATGGATGGAAGAATGAAAGAAAGAAAGAATGGATGGAGGATGAATGGATGGATACATGGATAAATGAATGAATGATGAATGGATGGATGATGGATGGATGGATGGATGGATGGATGGATGGATGGATGGATGGATGGATGGATGGATGATGGATGGATGGATGGATGGATGGATGAATGGTCAAAGAACGAATGGTCAAAAGTTAAAAATGCAGGTTAAAAAGTCAAATTATGCAAACTTGCTGCACCTTGTTCTGGTCTGAAGTTTGGTGGGGTGGTTTTCACTGTCACCTCACAGAGAGAAGGTTCTTGGTTCCAATCCCAGCCTGTGGACTTTCTGTTGAGTGTTTGCATGTCCTCCCTGTGTTTCCGTGGGTTCTCTGATGGTACCCCGACTTCTCTCCATAGTCCAAAAACATGCAGTACTGGCGATTCTCTGATAAAGTGTCAGATAGCCACCGACTACTTTTACTCAAGATTTGTACTTAAGTAGTACAAACCTAAGGTACTTGTACTTTACTTGAGTATTTCCATTGCATACCACTTTATACTTCTACTCCACTAAGAAAGCCCAATGAAAACTAAACGACTGAATAAATAAACTTTATACAAACTGTCTTTGCAAAACCTTTGCCAAATCCGGTACCTTTGCCAAATCCGGTATTTTTAAACCCGGGCCCAAACCGATCAAAATACCGTCTTTTACAGCGGCTCCTTTGCCGTCTTTGTTGCCGTTGTGGAGGAGGTTCGTCGCTCATTTGAAAAAGGCACTCAGGAAGATCTTTCACTTAATTCACTATAAAATTGTATTGATCGAAAAAACGAAATTAGAATTTACTTGATTGACCTTCTAGTAGAAAGGAAACACTTTCAACCCAAATGATCTATTTCTAAACATTTAACAAAAAGTCATTTCCTCCACTCAACACGGTGTGTGCCTGGTCACAAATAAATTTCACTCCTCCTTCATACAAAAAAATCTCCCTCAACTCTCATCGATACCCTCTTTATATGAGCATAAGTCAGCTAGCCGATCCAGAGGAGCTCCGGCACACGCCCACACCACGTCATCAATCGGAAATAACCTGATATTAAGAGGATTATATACAGAATGAAACTTTTTACAGAAACAAACTCTGTAAAAAGTTTCAGAGACCATTCCCTATGATCACTGTGTGGGTTCTGGACCTCTCAGCCATTAGATATAATATATATAATATATATTCTAATTATTATTATGGCTCAAACACCCTCACTGGTATACTTCCAGCACATACCACAGTACAGTAGGTACTGACCGGTGGATGGAAACAGCTGATCCGCTGTGGGGACCCCGAAAGGAAGCAGCCGAAAGTAACAAAGTATTTTCAAATTCTAGTATTAGTTAGTATTAGTATAAGTATTAGTATTAGTATTAGTATTTAGTAATAATTAGTATTAGTATTATTCAATACGTCAAGCACCACTGGTGACTCCCCAACAGCAAGGGTGTATCCCTGAAGATCACAACCCCCTGCGTTGTTCCAGAGATCCCTCTGATTGAACGCCTCACATTAAACTTGAAGTTGTTTCAGAAAAACAAAGTCGCGAAATATGATTTATTAAAGTGAAATAGGATATATAATCAAGACAAAGTTAGCTATGTCCACAGTATTTTAGTAAAAGAAACACCGAAGTGATTAAAATATGAACTATTAGATTAAAATATGGGTAAAATGTGATACAAACAAGACCGATCTCCTCCATTCCATTCGTATGAACCAAATTTGTACTAAATTGGACCAAATCGTACCAATGGTTGAAAATGTATGTGCCAAAAACTTCCGGAGCTCAAGCTCCTCCTAGTGTCAGAAAGATACAATTGATCTCTCCAAACCCATCCATTTCAATCCAGTTCTTCCTTGCACTAAGGTCTGTGTGGGTATAAAGTTTGAAAATGATCGAGGAAATGGTTTTTGAGTTATGTACGGAAACCAAACCAAATTTAGTCATAACTTCCAAACAAAACAGTTTGGAAGTTATGTCCAAAAACAAGTGTTTTTTGTAAAAGCTTCCTCTAGTGAGCTAGTTATAAATTACTACAGTCAATTACAATGTAAAAAATATAGATATCCTCGAGTCGATTAATTTGCATCAAGAATAAAGCTCCCCCTAGTGTCGGAAATATACAACTAATCTTTCCCAAAATCACTCCAGATTTCATTTTTACATCATGACTTCCGCCTGTGCTGCTTGAGTCTTCACCGCCTCCTAGTGGTTGTATCAGTGTCAGCATCGGAAGCATGGAACTATTTGGGCGTTGAAGGATACACCATCTTTTTATATCTACGAAAAGTCGGGGCTATTATTTTGGAATCGTCATCACTGCCACAGCGTTCGCCGCCACAGCGTTAAATCCAAAACAATCTGGTGGATCAGTTTCCAATTTTGTGACCACATTGACTATAGTGAGAGGAAGAACTGGATTGATTTTGGGTAAGGTTTGTTGCCCATTTTTGACACATTGGTCCGATTTAGTCCAAATTTTGTGCATAGGAATTAAGACCAGATCTATCTTGTTTACATCGTAATAGTTCATATTTTACTCACTAGGGGGAGACTTTTCCAAAGTTTTTAAAAATTTGGTTCGTTTTAGTCCAAACTTGGTAGAGATGAATTGAATTGAGGAGATCAATCTTGCAGATGGAAGGAAGGAATTTACTCTTCAAACATTTCCCTGATCAACACCTTGAGCAGGCAGCAGACCTTGAGCAGTGCATTATGGGCCTGTATTCAGTTGGATCAAAGGATAAACTCCTGGTTTCATTTTTCCCCTGGATGAAACGTACATCTCAAAAGAATGCCAAAGACATCTTCAGAACTTTCTGCATCATCTTGGTGACAGACATGATCACACCAAATAATAACCGTTTTGGCGAAAGTAATGGATACACAGTATAATAGAAATACTGCAATATTAACAGAAATGAAAGAAAACCCTCGAACCCACATTCAGTTCCGGATCAGCCTCATCCCATAAACAGAATCAAGACCTCCTCCCAAATCCATGTCAGCTTGTTTGAACTCTTCATGTTTGAAAGCATCGAGTGTGCACAAGAACCTGAAACTGGGTCTGGTTGCCTGTAAAATATAAAGTTTTGTCATTATAAAGGTAATCTGAGACCCCATCCCTCCCTCAGCCTCCTCCCGTTGTCCCTCACCAGTCCACCTCTCCTCCACAGATGCACTCCCTGCGCCTCCTCAGCCAGAACGAGCCCTACAAGATCTTCCTGAGCATGAGCGACAACACCCGACCCGCCCAGTCGCTGCTGCACCGCTGCATCCGGACCAACATCAACTTCAACAAGCAGGGCCGCGACTGCCCCAACAACCGGGCCCTCCGCCCACAGTACAGAGGTGAGATGGAGGAGGGAGGAGGAGGTGGGGAGGGTAGAATCTCCTGCCCGACATTAATGTCCTTACCAAATGTATTTAATGTGAAATAGTCAATTTGAATTAGATCAACTTTTTGCATGCTTATTAGACTTCTTTTAGATGTATGATACATAATTCTGTTTAGTTCGTCCTCACATGCTTTGACTACAAAAAAAAAAGCTCCTTATTAAATAGGACTGTTTCGAGAGCCACGGTTAATGCTTTCTCCTCGGTGTCCGTCAGGGCTCAATCCTTGGCCCCTTATTCTTTAGCATTTTCGTCACTGGGTCATTATAAACAGGGCTGCCTTGATCATTTGAGCCATCCTGTGCGCCAAAACCTCTAAAAATAAAGACATGCCAGCGTAAATGGACTCACAGATGGGGAGGACGGCATGGACAGTGTGTCCGGGACAGAGTCTAGCTCAATATTAGTCTAAAGAGCCCACATCAGAGAGGGGGCCAGAATTAAAATCTGGTTCTTATTGAGGTTCGGTTTCTAGTGGAAAAACAGATTTAAGTTGACCATATTTTAATCTGGGTTATCGTGACCAGTTATTCATACAGTAAAATTAACTTAACTTGCACGCAAGACATCTTATAGAATTCTGAACAACCCCCAAAAAAAGACAAGAAAAGGAAAAGTTAGACTGATTAGATTAGCGTTGCATAGATGCTTCTGGGAGTTAAAGTGTTTGTTGTGTACTAGCAGCCCAGTAAAAATATAAATCGGATATTGTCTCACAGGTTGGATTTAATCCTACCACGGGCTGAACGTGGCCCACAAGCCTCGGATCCGACATCTATGGTGTTTAGTGTTAACTTAATAGCTAATGCCGCTCTGACACCTAAGAACCTCTCTTTGCTACCAGCCACCAAACTGCACTTCCTACTTTATGACTACTTGTTATTTATCAATCAATCAATCAATCAATCTTTATTTATATCGCGCCAATTCACAACAACAGTTGTCTCAAGGTGCTTTCCAGAAAGAGCAGGTTTAGACCAGACTCTTTATATAATTATCTACAGGACCCAACAAATTCCTCCTTGAGCAGCACTTGGCGACAATGGCGAGAAAAAACTGCCCTTTAACGGGC